>JANAVB010033173.1:0-87500 GCA_029216955.1 Iris pallida | reverse complement strand
GTCATGATCAGTATTATATGTTTGTAGTACAACTACTTGCTCCCGTCCAGACAGGATAACGTTGTAGGTGTACTTTCCTAGGAGGAAATGCTTTGCGATACTTTTTATGAGCTGCTTTTGAGGACCTGGCCTTTGCTCCAGAAGAGGCCCCAGCGGGGAACCTTGCTTAGACTTGCGAGTCGATTTGAGACTTAGACTTAGAGTTATTACAACTTTTATTTAGTTACTGGACCTTGTCTCCATGACATGAGAGAGCCCCCACAGAAAGGACCGCGGCACACATGTCGCTAATCAAAGCAGCAAGGACCGGATCAACTCCAGGGGCAGCAGACGGTTCAGGAGAGCCTGGTTCGTTAGATGCCTACAAAGAAAAAAAATGGTTACGTCATATCTCCAATAAAAAAGAAAGCCACAACAAGGAGATAGCTCTAACATAGTCGTACCTCCGGAGCAGCGTCAGTATTTTTATCCCTCTCGGTAAGAAGCAATCCACGAGACCTAACGGCGGCTCTTTTCACAGAAAAGGTCGCTCTACCGTCAGAAGACTCACGTCTGACTCGTTTGCGTGAGGGACCAGGCACAGCGGGAGGCTGTCCTCCCCTCACTACTTCCTCTTGTGTAGCAATTAACGGATCCTCCGCCAGTTCGTCTGGTGTGGTAAGCAGTTGATCCGCTACTTCTTCACCCCCACCAGAGAGGGAGTCATCGCTATCATGATCATCATCCTCCTCAGCCGACTCGGAAGATTCTGATTCAGGGAGGGGAGTCTGGAGCGCTAGTTGCTTTCTAGCCTTAGCCCCCTTGGGCTTCTCCTCTAAACCGGTACCCACGATGAAACTGGTACTCGGATCAAAATTAACATGAGGCTTGTTCGCCATAACATGATACAAAGCAGCCACGTACAAAATTTCCCTCGGCGCCTTAGCATCGGGGACCGAGAAGCTGGCCCGAGTATGATAAGCGTCATAATAATTCCACGCTCTGACACCATCAAGAACGCTACCTTCAAAGCCCAAACAAGGGCTGGGACATTCAAGGAATAACTGGCAGTAGCCAAATTAGCGGGAAAACCTACTAGGCAGGTAGGGCTCCAAGTACACATTATCACAGTTACGATAAACCAGATGCGCAGGGCAGATGTTGCGCAACCAGGTGAGCATATTCGGAGACAGAAAGTGAGAAGGTCCGGTACCATCAAGGTATACCTTCCTCACTTCCTCATCGGAAAAATGAGGAACAGATACGAAAAAGTTACACCCATCCACCCTCGCCAGCGCCCTCCGACAAGCTGGCATAGTATTGTATTCCCAAGACTGGCAATGGCATTTGAAAAGGAAAGCGTCTTCATCTGTAGCATCTTCCACTATTCCAGGTCCCATCAAAGACTTGTAGTGCATCAACAACCACCCCATCAAATAGTGGAAAGGTAGCTCTATGCGCTCAAAATCAAGCGTCTTCTTGCGGGCAATAACCTTGGAAGAGAATGTTCGAAGACTATGGTGTATGCTACACACCATAGCCAGAAGAAGAGCCAATCTAACTCCAAATACCAGCTTAACGGCAGGGATAATGAAGTGGCGGCTGATCCTCTCAATAGAACCTGCCCCTCCTGAGACTACGCAGTTCCGTAGCCATATCATTAAAAATCCAGCCAGGAGTGCCTTCTCTGACATCTGCCTGGTGCCGTAGTAAAAATAGCTAAGAGAGTCAGTTTGACTCCCGAATATGTCGCTCTTGGACCGCGACTTCTTGACGCTCAACATCAGGTCCTTTATCTCTCCCTGGGTTCGAGGGGTTCGAGGAGTAACCTCGCCAGAAGGGTCAACTTTAAAAAGATAATTGACCCAGGATGTGGTGTGGAGAGCGGTCCCTTCTGAGCTATCCTCCTTTTTTATAGCCATCTCGTGACAAGCACTATGATGGCACAGCAACTCCTGATACACCGCAACAAAACCTGGGAGTCGTCGGTTCAAGTCCTCGAACTCCTCGTTCGATGGGGTGTACACCTCGAAAGGCTCGTTCCCCCACAGAAGTTTGGAGAACAGTATACATCTCATGGAGAGCAAGCCCCAACTCCCCTCCGGGTACAAAGAACGTCCCCGTTCGCCGGTTATACATCTTCAAGAGCGCCACGAACAATGGTATATTGATAGAAAGCCCGTGACAAGTGCCCCGAATGGCATGATAAAGTCCCACCTCCCGCAGGAATGTTCCGTAGGTCTGCAGAACCCAAGTGGTCAAGTGGGCCCATGTAGAAGTGGGGTTTATCCAGTTCAGCAATGCCAGTCTGCCAACGGAATAAGATTTTTTACGAGCAAGCCGATTCAGGAATGTATCAGCTTGAGTGAATGTGAAGTTGGGACTGTATACGTTCATGAAAGAACTTGGGGCCAGGCACATCATGTACCGGAGGACAGAATCCTTACCCGCGTCGCTGACCGCATGTTCGGGTTATAATGGATGTCACCCATCAACATCCCTGATTGGGTAGGAGTTAAGTTACACACCATATTCCTGTCCAACAACACCATATTGAACCACGACAGAGGATAATGACGCTCCACGAGAGGAATATGGATCGCCATCCCATCCAAAGAAAAATCCCAGTTCTCAGAGATCTCTAATACTCGGGGATTCTTTATGATTAAAGCGTCTCCAAAGAGGAATGAAGGCTTCAGGTATAATCCATCCAACTTCCCAGTATTCATCATGGCACGGAGATAATGGAGGGTCTGATTCTCGATGGCGTTCAACCTCCCCGAAAGCTCATTAGCAGAAAATTGATTCAGCACGTACATAACTAAGTCATCAAGACGCACGTCCAAGGCGAACTGATTTGAGCCCACTAGGAGTTTCCCCGCAGGATTTACTGGCAGATTTACTGAAGAAAGAGACGAAAGAAATAAGATTAGAAGATAGTCAAAACAAAGGAGCATTTGAAAGATTATTTGAGTCTATGCGGCTCGGGTCGTCACAGCCTCATGCGGCTCAGAACCAGATGGGTCCATGCGGTTCGGTTCATCATAGCCTTATGCGGCTCCGAGTCAGACGAGTCCATACAAATCAAGTCAGATGAGCTTGTAAAGCTTCTGCGGTTCAGATTATGCGGTTCAAAGTCCGCACGAACTCATGCGGCCCTGAACAGATAGACTTATGCGGCAATGAGCAGATGAGCTTATGCGGTTCAAAAGTGAACTACGCTCATACGGCCCAAACCGAGAGTATATATACGGTTCAGATCGAGTATGACAAGCCCATGCGGCCTTCTGGGCGAAGTGCTTATGCGGTCATAACGACGAACCTTATACATGCGGCTTGTACATAAGTTATGCAGCAGAGCCATGGCAGTTAGGGTTCTAAAACAATGCCCTTACCAGCGATGGGCGGATGAACGTCGCGATGAACAGAGGGAACAGCGGCCGGCGGAGGAGTGGCCACGTTCGTCGCCGCAGCCGCCGCAGAAGCGACCGTCGTGCCCTTCGCAGCCTTCGACGCTGTCACGCCCCAGAACCAGAATACTGGAGAGCGGGGGCAGACATAGCCAGCTACGTATATTGAAATAGAAACCACCTCGATATACGGTCACGGCTGTCTAGAAATATGAGGGTTTACTACTAGCCAACAGTCTCTTATGGTCATGAACAAGCCTAATGTCTCAATCCCAAGCAAGTAAGTAAGGTCGCAAGATGTATGATCATTAAATATACAATAATAAGGCGTCCCAAATATCACATATTCAGCTGATCATGAAGCTAGTCATTACAAAATGTTAGGACTAGCAAGAGTTTAGTCGTACATGATCAACCCTAGGATTTGTTAATCATGTTTATGAAGAACAGGTGGCAACTCTAGAGGGGGGTGAATAGAGTTTATATAGAAAATAGCCAATTAAAAATTAACTCTTTCATAAATTATAAATAATCAGAGTAAAATGCGGAAAGTAAATGAAGAGCAAGAAAGCATACGCAAACACAGCGATTTTAACCTGGTTTCCCTCGTGGAGGACTAGTCCAGGCCTGAGAACTCTAGCTCAGGATTAAATCCACTATTTATGAAATAGTAGTTTATAACCCATGCCTTTACTTCAAAAGAGCACGTCAACTTCTTACAGAGGATCGCAGTGGCGATTTGCTTGGAATTGTCCAAGCGACTTCTTCAACTCTTGCACAAGAATCCTAACTGAGAGATGCTGAGCACTCGAGACTTAGGAGGCTTGTGGCTAGTAGATGGGAAGGGTATGGCTTATTTGAGCTATAAGAGAGAAAAGAAGAGAAGATTGGATGATTTGAAATGAGAGAATTCATGGCCTATTTATAGTGTTTTTGTAGGCAGAATTCGGCCAGAATTCGGGTAGGAAATTTTAAATATTTGGCCGTTGGACAACTAGCAACCAGCTAACCCTAAAATTAGGGATGCTGATTTCTAGGGGACAGAGTTCGGCCCGAACTCTGTGTGGAGGCAGAGTTCGGCCCGAACTCTGTCTCCAGAGCACAGAGCTGGTCTAAGTGGCCAGTGGGTATTTTTCTGGATGGTAGAATTTGAGGATTATTGGGTAGGCTATAGGTCAAGTCTCAAGAGCGCAGCATGACACAGTTTACATCAGTCTAGACTCAACAAAAGTGTAAAATACAGACTCAAATATAACTGAGAAGCTGAGACTGAGCAGTCGTCTGACTTGAGCTTAATGTAGACGTCGTGTGTCGTATTGAATTATTACAAATATTATTTAGTCAATGTTATCAATATCTGGTTGACTGTGACTTTGTGTCAACAATCTCCCCCATATTGATAATTGACAAAATAATATATGTATATTCAATATTCATACCTGGACACAGTTGATCACAAAAATATAGCTCCCCCATAATCAATGCCAAGCAGAAATAATAGCTCCCCCGTAAATAATGCATTGAACCTGTTGGCCTGATAAATAATATCTCCCAAAAGCACCAAATAGCACATATATACAAGAATATACATATTTCTCCCCCTTTTGGCATTAGCAATATAAACTGCATATGAATAATGATGATGCAACCACACCAAATAGAGAAGAAACTATATATGAATGATCAAAACGAGCAATTAGCATAGAATAATAAACTATGATAAGCATAAAATGTCATCACACATAACCAGAGTTATCAAACTACCAGAGTTTTAGTACAACCCAAGTACATAAAACCAAATAAAACTAAATAACTGGAAAGTAGAAAACAGAAACTAGAATCATCAGCAGCAGCAGCAGATAGTAAACGCCATCTCCATCATGGAGCACGAGAAGGCCCAGCAGAGTCTGAATGATCAGTGAATGAACGGCTGGGGTCCATAATAGCAGCATCCTGATCCAGATAGCGCATGACCCAGGGGTCGTCAATGCGATAACCAGTACGACCAGGATCCCGCTCCATGGAAATGGGCATAGAAGGGTGACGAGACATAGAATACCGAATATCGTGCAGCGAGTTGCTGAGGGCACTCATCTGCAGGGTAGTCCGGTAGTCCATCTGAGTCCAGCGATCGTCCTCCAATGCAAAACGATCTCTGAGCATGGTCTGGATGGAGTCAAGAGTAGCAGGAGGAGGTGGCGCATCCTGTCCAAGTGGAGGGGCATCGGGCTCCTCATCATCAGAATGCTCAGAAGTGTCAGGAGAGACGACGACTGCCTGAAGACGTCGTGCCTTGAAAAGGAATGCAGGAGCAGGCAAGAAAGGACAATCATGAAGAGGAACAATGAACGTACGAAAAACCATAGGAAGATACAAAGGATAAACCAGGGCTCGTGGTTTCTTCCTACAGTTAATCATCCAGTCCATCATGGTACGTGGAAGATTGAACGGAATGCGATAATAAAGATGATACAAAGCAGAGATCTCAAAATATGTAACTTCATCGGTGGAGCCAGCTTTTGGCAAAATAGTGTTAAAAATAATTCGATGAAGTTCATAGAAATACGGGTTGAGGTGCTTGGCCATAAGCTTACGAGGACTTATGTTAGGGGCACATAGTTCCTCCTTAAAACTTTCAAGGGAAGTTTCACCAACAAATTGGAATTGGCGAGCTTCCACAAGGTTATCCCAAATATCGAGATCTTGAAGTACAAGATACTCACCCAACTCAGAAGCATTAAAAGCAATATCAATACCGGCAACCCGGGAATAGATGTGAGTGTCATCGTGAGTCAAGTTACAATAGAACATTTGTATGGCGCTACGATAAATAACAAAGTTTGAAGCCACTAACTCATTTAAGCAAAGATCTTGAAACAATGATTCAAATTGTGAGAAAATAGTAAAATTTATCGGATGTCCCGCGAAGACCGGACGAGTCTGAAAGTCACTAAACCACTCGTTGGAGGCGTCTAGCGATACAAACAATCGGTCATCATAAGTATTAGGGTCGCGGAAAGGAGGTGGATTGAACAACGGATGAAGGGGTTGTTGTTGTTCAACGGGTTGCTCAATGGGAGGAGGAGGATTCGAAGAGGAAGCACCCTCGGTTCGAATCCTCTTCCCACGATTAGGCAAGCGAGGAGCCATTTGCAAATAAGTAGAGAACTTGAAATAGAGAGGGAGAAAGAGTTATACCTCAAATCAACAATGAACAGTGAAAGAGAATGAGGAAATAGCCCGTCTCCTTGATTTTGATGAGCAATGGAGCACTTTGGAGAGAAAACTAGGGTTAGGGTTTATGAAAATAAGTTTGGAGAGGTGAAGGTGGTGGTAAGAATGAAGAAGAGATATGAAGACCCGAATATAAGAGGAGAGTTTTCTTTGGTCGGAGTAAATTTGGACCGTAGGATCACATTTGATCAAACGGCTGCGACTGTCCCCGATTCTAGAAGATGGGAACCGAATTCGGCCTGAACTCTATTGGGGACAGAGTTCGGCCCGAGTTCTGGATCCTTGTTCCAGAACTGAAAAACAGGCCAGATGATGGAAAAATGGCTAAGTATGGAAAATAAGTAAGATATGAAAGAAATAGCTTGAAAGATGCAATCAATATGAGAAATAGCAGGATGAAATTGAAAAATAGTGAATCAGCAGTAAGAAATCAAAATGAACCATATAATAAATAAGGAAATATATCATAATTTAATAGTTTGAAGTTGCCATGGGTTAGCTGCAGGGGCCGGATCCCAGCTAGCGGTAGTCCTGTGGACTAGTGCACCGTGTCGCTTAGGCTTTTACGCCTTGTTGTCAGAAGGGCCCTTTCGGCTTGTACCAATAGCAAGTTCATCGTAAGAGAATCATAATATAATCGATATTACGCAGGTGAGTTTTAATTTATGACAGCTTCATCTAAAATTTCAAGTTCACGACAAAGGAAATTGAAGCGCTCTTCGGATAATGGCTTAGTAAAGATGTCTGCTAGCTGATGATCTGTGTCAATAAACTCTAAGTTAATCGTGCCATTTTGCTGATGATCACGCAAAAAGTGGTGTCTAATTTCAATGTGTTTTGTGCGTGAGTGACAGATAGGGTTCTTAGTCAAGTTAATAGCACTGGTATTGTCACAGAATATAGGAATGTACATGAAAGATAGATTGTAGTCTTCAAGGGTTTGCTTCATCCACAGAATTTGTGCACAACACGTCCAGCTGCGATGTATTCAGCTTCTGTTGTGGATAGTGCGACAGAATTCTGTTTCTTGCTAAACCAAGAGACTAAAGCCTTTCCTAATAAATGACACGTGCCGTTTGTACTTTTACGGTCGACCTTACATCCAGCAAAGTCAGCATCAGAGTAACCAATGAGGTCAAATGATGTTGACTTGGGATACCATAGGCCCACTGTAATTGTACCCTTAAGGTATCTAAAGATACGCTTAACCGCGGTCAAGTGTGATTCCTTAGGATTTGCTTGATATCTAGCACATAAGCAAACACTAAACATGATATCGGGACGACTAGCAGTTAAATAAAGTAAGCTGCCTATCATACCTCGATACTTACGTTGATCAACAGGTTTGCCGCTCTCATCTGGTTCGAGTTTGGTTGAAGTAGCCATTGGAGTGCTGATTGGTTTGACGTTGTCAAGATCGAACTTTTTCAGTATGTCCTTTGTATACTTCGACTGATAGATGAAAGTTCTATTTGCCATTTGTTTCACTTGCAGACCAAGAAAGTAGTTGAGTTCTCCCATCATGCTCATCTCAAATTCTGTCTGCATACACTTGGCAAATTCTTGACAGAGGGTTTCATCAGTAGACCCAAAAATGATATCATCAACATAAATTTGAATTAATAGAATAGTGTCTTTAAAAGATTTTATAAAAAGTGTTGTGTCAATTTTTCCTTTTGAAAACCTTTCTCAAGCAAGAAACTGCTTAGCCTTTCATACCAAGCTCTGTGGGCTTGTTTAAGGCCATATAGCGCTTCTTTAGCTTGAACACGTGGTCGGGAAATTTGTGATTTTTAAAGCCAGGGGGTTGTTTTACATAAACTTTCTCAATCACCTCTACAATATACAACTCTGAAACCAAGACAACAGCTAAACATGAAAAGAAATAGTCTAAGCTATCTAAACTATACAAGGTATCATCCTGAGCAGCTGCCTGAACCTCCACAGGGGTCCAGGTCGCGAGTGTCATCTAGGCAAGCTCCAAGTAAGGGTGCAGAGTTCCTCATCATCCTCTGTAAAATTTTCAACAGGTCCAGTCAGGACGGGAGCGAGCACAAACATCTCACGCAGTTCATATCGAGTTAGGAAATATAAAGCATGCAATAGAGTAAAGTACATAAAACGCTAAAAGAAGAAGATATATGAAAAACAGTAGAGATTTGATAACAGAAAATATCTAAATATGATAAGTAAGAACTGTAAGGAACATGTGATTTTAGAGTACAATCTGGTTATGTAAACGGGCTAGGAAAATGCAATGGTAACTCCATTGTACGTGGGTGTACAATAGACATATACAATAGTTATACAATGTTGTACAATAGGATTTGAGTACATAACCAATTCTACTCCCCCTCCCCAATCAATACACAAGGATCTACTCCAGTTACGTTATCTTATACAATAGTGTACAATGTTATACAATGGATGTACAATGTTATACAATAGTGTACAATGGTCTATCCCTGGGCTCATGTGATAATGAGAGTACAATATGCACAATGAGTATACAAGGATATGGGTATTCAATAAATACAATATGGAAGTAAAACGCACATCACAATATGTATCTAGTGAATACAAGGGGATAACATCCCAAAAAGAGATCCATATAGTACCAATCCGTGATAACAATCGTGTCAGCATCAAGTACAGTAATCTAGAGCAAGTATAATCCAGACAAGTATGAAACGGTCAGAGAATGTACTCGCCTGATAGCGTGAGTGTCTGAAGAGAATACTGTCCAGGAGGGGTCTGTCTCCTATAGAACATACAAGTCACAACAAGTCTAAAATGATAAAATGAAGCTCTACTATGTATTCTACATAAACTAGGTCAATCTAGGCCAAAGTCAACTCTTGATCAACTCTGGTCAACCCTAGAAGTCAAACTAGGTCAAACTAGGTCTAACCAAGTCTAAACTAGTCTACCCTAGCAAGTATACACCATACAAGTCTATAAGACCACTCATGTGCATATTTACCATATACCAAGACCACACAAGGATGCCATAGGCCCTTATAGGCAATACACATGCAATGCATATTTCATATACACACTATACATATAGGTAACATGTATATTGTATTACAAATTTCACATTAGTTATATATATTATTTATATATATACATGTATATACATAGAGTTAAAGAGGGAAAACAAGGCATATGTGTGTGTCTCATAGGAGTACATATGTAGGATAAAATGTGTGTTCACAGGTAGTTAACAGTGAATGATAGTTACCCATTTACAGATTTCACTTAGTGAAGTGTAGGCATGACCATTATGTTCACATGTGTATAACATTCATATGCATGTACTCCTTAATTCCAGTTTTTGTGTGTGTGAGTGCCTGAAATCCCAGTGTGTCAAACAGTTGAGTGTCAACATTCAAATCAAAAGGAAGGGAAATCAGTCCAATTTCAACATCCCATTCTCAGTTGACACAACCATTTAAAACAGTCCTAAATCTCAGTAAAACAGGAACCCAAAATAGTCCATCAATTTAAAACAGTCCATAAAACAAGGGACAGGAATCACAGTGATGGTGTGACAGTGTCATGTGTTTTCAGTATCAGGTTTATATCAAGAACTTCAGTTAGCTACATAAAGGAAGAAACTTGGTTGACAGGAAGATTATGTGGGTGTGGGAGTATAGTGTGTAACCTGAGAAAGAAAAACAAAGCATTGAATTGTGGAGACAGTGGCATATTTCCTGTGTGCATAAGGTGGTAGAACCTGTGTTTCATGGTATCATGTGTCTGCAATGTGAAAATACATGACAGGGTGCAATAGGGAAAATGTATTGACAGTAAGGGACTTAACAACACATTCATTATCCAATTTGAAACCCAAAACCTAACATGAACTCATCCTAGTAATGACTAGCACAGGTATATGGTTAACATAACAAAGTTTAAATCATAGAACTCAGATTAGGAGAAGGGACTGTTCTCCTGAACTGAGTATCCAGTTCAGTCCCAACCCACTGAAATCGATTCATTTAAACACAAAACCATAATTCAACATTGTACATTCTAGTACAAACGTAATTGAACCAATCTCTGACATAAAAATGCATGCAAGGTTTCCATTTTAATCATCAAACTGATTTGAAACAGGGAAGAGTAGAACTCAACTGCAGTCCTCACCTATTCAAAAACCCATTCAAATATCAAATCCAATTCGAACCTTAAAAATTAACACAAATCAGTGGGCAATATTATAGGGATGTACTTACACAGGTTCATGAATTAAAAGACCATTAAACATTAAGAATCAATCTAGAATAGGAAATCAAAACTTAAGAATAAAGGACAGCACATGTATCAGTGAAGTATCAGGGAAATTTGGGATTCAAAGAATTTACCTAATTAATTATTAAGATTACAAACAATAGGTTGATAACTAGTGTAGCATATGTACACGTGTCATGTGAGTCGTTTCGTGTCCAAAACTGCGACACAGATGTGTCCAACACGTTGCAAATACGTGGGGTGCACCCAGTGTTGCACAGTGTCGTGCACGAATGCACTCGAGTATAGGACACGACACACGACACTTCGTGTCACGTGCACACACCCACATGGTCGCCTATGATAGGGCTACACGTGGGATAGCCTGATACGTGTCCACAACGTGTCTACAGAGGATACGGACACGTGTTCGTAAGTGTCTGTGCAAGTGTTCATCGCCTGTGCACGACAGCGCGCGGCCAGTGCGGCCCCGATTTCTCCGTGCACAGGCCACGAGGCACTCCAAACTTTGGAAGCAGGGAGTCAGTCGATGCCCCTCTACCCACACAAAATTTCGGATCAAAAGACCCCGTCGTGGCCACAGTGAGGTTCGAGTAGCAGGAAAAATGTGGACTGTGCACAGGCCGTATCCAACACCAAAATGTGACACAAGAGGACACGAAAATCACCTCAGAGATTAAGAAATCATTAAGCAATATTAAAACCAAGATTTCTATTCAAAAAGAATTCAAAAATAACAAGAATGAATTCATTCCAGCATTCAACCAATACTCACAGTCACGACTGATACGTGTCCGATACGGACACGTATCCGACACAATAAGGCACCAAACTTGGTCAGGTTGAGGTGGACACCTAGGGTTACATAAATATGCAATAAAATCTAGAGTTTCAATAGGTTTTTAGGGTTAAACCTGAGTGTCTTCCCAGCCTCCAGAATATCCCCAAAGCTGAGAGGTTTCCCTAGCAATGTAGGCTCCCAAATTGCCCCTAGGCTGGGTTTGCTCCACAAGAACAGCAAGTAGGGATTGGTTAGGTGCTATTGCAAAAGATTAGAGCTAAGAAGGATCAAAATGGATGAACTATGGATTGGGAAGGAGTCTATACCCTCTTTCTTCAAGACTTGCAAGAATGATAAGAAAGAGGCAAGAGTTCATCATGAAGGTTTATATAGGGAGAAAAACTACTACATGGCTGGTCATCCTAGGGTTTAGTGCCCAATCTATGGCTCTCAATCTCCCACTAAGGATCTATGGTCCATATGGATTCTAGGTTTTAGCTATACCAACTCAAGACTATGACTAATCCTAGTCATGACTAGTCAAGTCATAAATCATGGCTAACCAACCTTAGTCAATGCTAACATGACCTTCAACTTAACCAAGGCTAATCTAGGTTAGTCCAATCTATTAGGGTAGGTCCTTCTAGGTTAGGCTAAACACATCACCTACCAAGCAATTGTTCACATACATTCAATAAGTTTTAACCAAATCCTATTAAATTAAATAAATCCCCAAAATTTCCAAGTATCCTCTAGGCTAAAATGTACAAATCAAGCATCCTAATCTCATGACTAGGCTCTAGGTCAACATCTCTAAGGCTACACTAGTCAATGCACGAAATCATAAGTCATGATTTAAATAGTTTAAAAATGATTAAAAAATACCAAAATCATATTATTAAATAAATATCATAATTAAATAAATTAAAATACAAAATTTCAAAATTACCCTCATTTTAGAAAACTGGGTGTTACAAGTCTACCCACCTTAGAAGAATTTCGTCCTCGAAATTAAAATGGTAGTAGTCCTTCTAGGTCAAACACCCCACAATCAGAGTCTCAAACATACCGTCAGATAATCATATGCGTCTGTCCAAAACCATGATACTCAGAATCTCTGTCATGCCAGTGAGCAAGGCTACGATAATCACAGAGTCCTCAACTATGGTACATACCTCTAGAATTGTGGTATTTAAAATTTTCGCATTGCCGCACGCTTGGCAGCGAAAACCTTAAATTCCCACACCCGAGAAATACATAGGCCGACTATATGTCCTCACTATGCCTGCTAGCATGACCCTAGAGGATTCTAAAATCTCATAATCGAGGCGACCTAGCCCATACGACTTATCTCAGAAGAAAATTAAATCATAATGAAGCACCAGATCGAAACTTATCAACAATGAAGAAACAGATAGAACAGATGGAATTGAATTTCAACGCAGGAATCGCAGAATTGAATCAAAAGAACGGAACCTGCGACTAGATCTCCAATGGCCTGAGCATCCTCGGTTGTCATGGCGAAAGCTCGCCCTGCTGGTTTCCTCCAGCCTGATGCTGAAACTGCACAAATCTCTGCTGCTGATGCTGCATGAATCGCTGCTGCTGAGAGAAACGAAAATGAAAAAAAAAGTCTCTGTACAGACGGAGGTGCACCTCCAATGTAGCAGAAATGCCAACCTGAGTCGGCACAACAGAAGCTGTGGTCTCGAGGCCCTGATGAACAGGACGAGAGGTGGCCAGCCTCTCGATAGTATCCCCCGAACCGAAGCGATGAGATCGTGTCTTCATAACCATCATGAAGACAGATCAAAACAAGAAGCAATTTCTGAGAATGAAGCAAAAATTAAGGAGAACAGTTTATATTCAAGGGAAGTCATAAGCAACAATTTTAGACAAAAGGAATCGGATTAAGAGTTTTTTCTAATGTGATTGAGTACCTCCAAAAATATCCTAATCCTACTGCAGGCTGTAGTGATACTCCAGTTCGAATACCACTACATAAACTCGACCTGCATGGGCCACCACTAAAATGTGCCACGACCCGCACCCACTGTGAGGGTACGAGAACGTAACAGCGCCCAGCCTATACCGCAGTGTCGGCGGTAGAACGCTGTTCTAGGTCATGAACTATAACTAACATAATAGAATACTCTCCATAAGGAGGCCAACACAGAGGTACAACTCAATCACAAACTAGAGATAGAATATGGTATGATAAAATAGATAAGAGAATCCTCAATTGAGGTACAACAAAAAGAATACATGTCTCAATCACCTCTATAATATACAACTCTGAAACCAAGACAACAGCCAAACATGAAAAGAAATAGTCTAAGCTATCTAAACTATACAAAGTATCATCCTGAGCAGCTGCCTGAACCTCCACAGGGGTCCAGGTCGCGAGTGTCATCTAGGCAAGCTCCAAGTAAGGGTGCAGAGTTCCTCATCATCCTCTGTAAAATTTTCAACAGGTCCAGTCAGGACGGGAGCGAGCACAAAACATCTCACGCAGTTCATATCGAGTTAGGAAATATAAAGCATGCAATAGAGTAAAGTACATAAAACGCTGAAAGAAAGATATATGAAAAACAGTAGAGATTTGATAACAGAAATATCTAAATATGATATAAGAACTGTAAGGAACATGTGATTTTAGAGTACAATCTGGTTATGTAAACGGGCTAGGAAAATGCAATGGTAACTCCATTGTACGTGGGTGTACAAGACATATACAATAGTTATACAATGTTATACAATAGGATTTGAGTACATAACCAATTCTACTCCCCCTCCCCAATCAATACACAAGGATCTACTCCAGTTACGTTATCTTATACAATAGTGTACAATGTTATACAATGGATGTACAATGTTTATACAATAGTGTACAATGGTCTATCCCTGGGCTCATGTGATAATGAAGTACAATATGCACAATGAGTATACAAGGATATGGGTATTCAATAAATACAATATGGAAGTGAAACGCACATCACAATATATCTAGTGAATACAAGGGGATAACATCCCAAAAGGATCCATATAGTACCAATCCGTGATAACAATCGTGTCAGCATCAAGTACAGTAATCTAGAGCAAGAATAAATCCAGACAAGTATGAAACGGTCAGAGAATGTACTCGCCTGATAGCCTGAGTGTCTGAAGAATATACTGTCCAGGAGGGGTGTCTGTCTCCTATAGAACAGTACAAGTCACAACAAGTCTAAAATGATAAAATGAAGCTCTACTATGTTCTACATGAAACTAGGTCAATCTAGGCCAAAGTCAACTCTTGGTCAACTCTGGTCAACCCTAGAAGTCAAACTAGGTCAAACTAGGTCTAACCAAGTCTAAACTAGTCTACCCTAGCAAGTATACACCATACAAGTCTATAAGACCACTCATGTGCATATTTACCATATACCAAGACCACACAAGGATGCCATAGGCCCTTATAGGCAATACACATGCAATCCATATATTCATATACACACTATACATATAGGTAACATGTATATTGTATTACAAATTTCACATTAGTTATATATATTATTTATATATATACATGTATACATAGAGAGTTAAAGAGGGAAAACAAGGCATATGTGTTGTCTCATAGGTACATGTAGGATAAAATGTGTGTTCACAGGTAGTTAACAGTGAATGATAGTTACCCATTTACAGATTTCACTTAGTGAAGTGTAGGCATGACCATTATGTTCACATGTGTGTATAACATTCATATGCATGTACTCCTTAATTCCAGTTTTTGTGTGTGTGAGTGCCTGAAATCCCAGTGTGTCAAACAGTTGAGTGTCAACATTCAAATCAAAAGGAAGGGAAATCAGTCCAATTTCAACATCCCATTCTCAGTTGACACAACCATTTAAAACAGTCCTAAATCTCAGTAAAACAGGAACCCAAAATAGTCCATCAATTTAAAACAGTCCATAAAACAAGGGACAGGAATCACAGTGATGTGTGTGACAGTGTCATGTGTTTTCAGTATCAGGTTTATATCAAGAACTTCAGTTAGCTACATAAAGGAAGAAACTTGGTTGACAGGAAGATTATGTGGGTGTGGGGTATAGTGTGTAACCTGAGAAAGAAAAACAAAGCATTGAATTGTGGAGACAGTGGCATATTTCCTGTGTGCATAAGGTGGTAGAACCTGTGTTTCATGGTATCATGTGTCTGCAATGTGAAAATACATGACAGGGTGCAATAGGGAAAATGTATTGACAGTAAGGGACTTAACAACACATTCATTATCCAATTTGAAACCCAAAACCTAACATGAACTCATCCTAGTAATGACTAGCACAGGTATATGGTTAACATAACAAAGTTTAAATCATAGAACTCAGATTAGGAGAAGGGACTGTTCTCCTGAACTGAGTATCCAGTTCAGTCCCAACCCACTGAAATCGATTCATTTAAACACAAAACCATAATTCAACATTGTACATTCTAGTACAAAAGTAATTGAACCAATCTCTGACATAAAAATGCATGCAAGGTTTCCATTTTAATCATCAAACTGATTTGAAACAGGGAATTAAGAGTAGAACTCAACTGCAGTCCTCACCTATTCAAAAACCCATTCAAATATCAAAATCCAATTCGAACCTTAAAAATTAACACAAATCAGTGGGCAATATTATAGGGATGTACTTACACAGGTTCATGAATTAAAAGACCATTAAACATTAAGAATCAATCTAGAATAGGAAATCAAAACTTAAGAATAAAGGACAGCACATGTATCAGTGAAGTATCAGGGAAATTTGGGATTCAAAGAATTTACCTAATTAATTATTAAGATTACAAACAATAGGTTGATAACTAGTGTAGCATATGTACACGTGTCATGTGAGTCGTTTCGTGTCCAAAAACTGCGACACAGACGTGTCCAACACGTTGCAAAACGTGGGGGCACCCAGTGTTGCACAGTGTCGTGCACGAATGCACTCGAGTATAGGACACGACACACGACACTTCGTGTCACGTGCACACACCCACATGGTCGCCTATGATAGGGCTACACGTGGGATAGCCTGATACGTGTCCACAACGTGTCTACAGAGGATACGGACACGTGTTCGTACGTGTCTGTGCAAGTGTTCAATCGCCTGTGCACGACAGCGCGCGGCCAGTGCGGCCCCGATTTCTCCGTGCACAGGCCACGAGCACTCCAAACTTTGGAAGCAGGGAGTCAGTCGATGCCCCTCTACCCACACAAAATTTCGGATCAAAAGACCCCGACGTGGCCACAGTGAGGTTCGAGTAGCAGGGAAAAATGTGGACTGTGCACAGGCCGTATCCAACACCAAAATGTGACACAAGAGGACACGAAACACCTCAGAGATTAAGAAATCATTAAGCAATATTAAAACCAAGATTTCTATTCAAAAAGAATTCAAAAATAACAAGAATGAATTCATTCCAGCATTCAACCAATACTCACAGTCACGACTGATACGTGTCCGATACGGACACTATCCGACACAATAAGGCACCAAACTTGGTCAGGTTGAGGTGGACACCTAGGGTTACATAAATATGCAATAAAATCTAGAGTTTCAATAGGTTTTTAGGGTTAAACCTGAGTGTCTTCCCAGCCTCCAGAATATTCCCCAAAGCTGAGAGGTTTCCCTAGCAATGTAGGCTCCCAAATTGCCCCTAGGCTGGGTTTGCTCCACAAGAACAGCAAGTAGGGATTGGTTAGGTGCTATTGCAAAAGATTAGAGCTAAGAAGGATCAAAAATGGATGAACTATGGATTGGGGAAGGAGTCTATACCTCTCTTTCTTCAAGACTTGCAAGAATGATAAGAAAAGAGGCAAGAGTTCATCATGAAGGTTTATATAGGGAGAAAAACTACTACATGGCTGGTCATCCTAGGGTTTAGTGCCCAATCTATGGCTCTCAATCTCCCACTAAGGATCTATGGTCCATATGGATTCTAGGTTTTAGCTATACCAACTCAAGACTATGACTAATCCTAGTCATGACTAGTCAAGTCATAAATCATGGCTAACCAACCTTAGTCAATGCTAACATGACCTTCAACTTAACCAAGGCTAATCTAGGTTAGTCCAATCTATTAGGGTAGGTCCTTCTAGGTTAGGCTAAACACATCACCTACCAAGCAATTGTTCACATACATTCAATAAGTTTTAACCAAATCCTATTAAATTAAATAAATCCCCAAAATTTCCAAGTATCCTCTAGGCTAAAATGTACAAATCAAGCATCCTAATCTCATGACTAGGCTCTAGGTCAACAGTCTCTAAGGCTACACTAGTCAATGCACGAAATCATAAGTCATGATTTAAATAGTTTAAAAATGATTAAAAAAATACCAAAAATCATATTATTAAATATCATAATTAAATAAATTAAAATACAAAATTTCAAAATTACCCTCATTTTAGAAAACTGGGTGTTACAAGTCTACCCACCTTAGAAGAATTTCGTCCTCGAAATTAAAATGGTAGTAGTCCTTCTAGGTCAAACACCCCACAATCAAGTCTCAAACATACCGTCAGATAATCATATGCGTCTGTCCAAAACCATGATACTCAGAATCTCTGTCATGCCAGTGAGCAAGGCTACGATAATCACAGAGTCCTCAACTATGGTACATACCTCTAGAATTGTGGTATTTAAAATTTTCGCATTGCCGCACGCTTGGCAGCGAAAACCTTAAATTCCCACACCCGAGAATACATAGGCCGACTATATGTCCTCACTATGCCTGCTAGCATGACCCTAGAGGATTCTAAAATCTCATAATCGAGGCGACCTAGCCCATACGACTTATCTCAGAAGAAAATTAAATCATAATGAAGCACCAGATCGAAACTTATCAACAATGAAGAAACAGATAGGAACAGATGGAATTGAATTTCAACGCAGGAATCGCAGAATTGAATCAAAAAACGGAACCTGCGACTAGATCTCCAATGGCCTGAGCATCCTCGGTTGTCATGGCGAAAGCTCGCCCTGCTGGTTTCCTCCAGCCTGATGCTGAAACTGCACAAATCTCTGCTGCTGATGCTGCATGAATCGCTGCTGCTGAGAGAAACGAAAATGAAGAAAAAAAGTCTCTGTACAGACGGAGTGCACCTCCAATGTAGCAGAAATGCCAACCTGAGTCGGCACAACAGAAGCTGTGGTCTCGAGGCCCTGATGAACAGACGAGAGGTGGCCAGCCTCTCGATAGTATCCCCCGAACCGAAGCGATGAGATCGTGTCTTCATAACCATCATGAAGACAGATCAAAACAAGAAGCAATTTCTGAGAATGAAGCAAAAATTAAAGGAGAACAGTTTATATTCAAGGGAAGTCAATAAGCAACAATTTTAGACAAAAGGAATCGGATTAAGAGTTTTTTCTAATGTGATTGAGTACCTCCAAAAATATCCTAATCCTACTGCAGGCTGTAGTGATACTCCAGTTCGAATACCACTACATAACTCGACCTGCATGGGCCACCACTAAAAATGTGCCACGACCCGCACCCACTGTGAGGGTACGAGAACGTAACAGCGCCCAGCCTATACCGCAGTGTCGGCGGTAGAACGCTGTTCTAGGTCATGAACTATAACTAACATAATAGAATACTCTCCATAAGGAGGCCAACACAGAGGTACAACTCAATCACAAACTAGAGATAGAATATGGTATGATAAAATAGATAGAGAATCCTCAATTGAGGTACAACAAAAAGAATACATGTCTCAATCACCTCTATAATATACAACTCTGAAACCAACAACAGCCAAACATGAAAAGAAATAGTCTAAGCTATCTAAACTATACAAAGTATCATCCTGAGCAGCTGCCTGAACCTCCACAGGGGTCCAGGTCGCGAGTGTCATCTAGGCAAGCTCCAAGTAAGGGTGCAGAGTTCCTCATCATCCTCTGTAAAATTTTCAACAGGTCCAGTCAGGACGGGAGCGAGCACAAACATCTCACGCAGTTCATATCGAGTTAGGAAATATAAAGCATGCAAGAGTAAAGTACATAAACGCTGAAAGAAGAAGATATATGAAAAACAGTAGAGATTTGATAACAGAAATATCTAAATATGATAAGTAAGAACTGTAAGGAACATGTGATTTTAGAGTACAATCTGGTTATGTAAACGGGCTAGGAAAATGCAATGGTAACTCCATTGTACGTGGTGTACAATAGACATATACAATAGTTATACAATGTTTACAATAGGATTTGAGTACATAACCAATTCTACTTCCCCTCCCCAATCAATACACAAGGATCTACTCCAGTTACGTTATCTTATACAATAGTGTACAATGTTATACAATGTGTACAATGTTTACAATAGTGTACAATGGTCTATCCCTGGGCTCATGTGATAATGAGAGTACAATATGCACAATAGTATACAAGGATATGGGTATTCAATAAATACAATATGGAAGTGAAACGCACATCACAATATGTATCTAGTGAATACAAGGGGATAACATCCCAAAAGGAGATCCATATAGTACCAATCCGTGATAACAATCGTGTCAGCATCAAGTACAGTAATCTAGAGCAAGAATGTAATCCAGACAAGTATGAAACGGTCAGAGAATGTACTCGCCTGATAGCCTGAGTGTCTGAAGAGAATATACTGTCCGAGGAGGGGTATCTGTCTCCTATAGAACAGTACAAGTCACAACAAGTCTAAAATAATAAAATGAAGCTCTACTATGCATTCTACATGAAACTAGGTCAATCTAGGCCAAAGTCAACTCTTGGTCAACTCTGGTCAACCCTAGAAGTCAAACTAGGTCAAATTAGGTCTAACCAAGTCTAAACTAGTCTACCCTAGCAAGTATACACCATACAAGTCTATAAGACCACTCATGTGCATATTTACCATATGCCAAGACCACACAAGGATGCCATAGGCCCTTATAGGCAATACACATGCAATCCATATATTCATATACACACTATACATATAGGTAACATGTATATTGTATTACAAATTTCACATTAGTTATATATATTATTTATATATATACATGTATATACATAGAGAGTTAAAGAAGGAAACAGGCATATGTGTGTGTCTCATAGGAGTACATATGTAGGATAAAATGTGTGTTCACAGGTAGTTAACAGTGAATGATAGTTACCCATTTACAGATTTCACTTAGTGAAGTGTAGGCATGACCATTATGTTCACATGTGTGTATAACATTCATATGCATGTACTCCTTAATTCCAGTTTTTGTGTGTGTGAGTGCCTGAAATCCCAGTGTGTCAAACAGTTGAGTGTCAACATTCAAATCAAAAGGAAGGGAAATCAGTCCAATTTCAACATCCCATTCTCAGTTGACACAACCATTTAAAACAGTCCTAAATCTCAGTAAAACAGGAACCCAAAACAGTCCATCAATTTAAAACAGTCCATAAAGGGACAGGAATCACAGTGATGTGTGACAGTGTCATGTGTTTTCAGTATCAGGTTTATATCAAGAACTTCAGTTAGCTACATAAAGAAGGAAACTTGGTTGACAGGAAGATTATGTGGGTGTGGGAGTATAGTGTGTAACCTGAGAAAGAAAACAAAGCATTAATTGTGGAGACAGTGGCATGTTTCCTGTGTGCATAAGTGGTAGAACCTGTGTTTCATGGTATCATGTGTCTGCTATGTGAAAATACATGACAGGGTACATAGGGAAAATGTATTGACAGTAAGGGACTTAACAACACATTCATTATCCAATTTGAAACCAAAACCTAACATGAACTCATCCTAGTAATGACTAGCACAGGTATATGGTTAACATAACAAAGTTTAAATCATAGAACTCAGATTAGGAGAAGGGACTGTTCTCCTGAACTGAGTATCCAGTTCAGTCCCAACCCACTGAAATCGATTCATTTAAACACAAAACCATAATTCAACATTGTACATTCTAGTACAAAGTAATTGAACCAATCTCTGACATAAAAATGCATGCAAGGTTTCCATTTTAATCATCAAACTGATTTGAAACAGGGAATTAAGAGTAGAACTCAACTGCAGTCCTCACCTATTCAAAAACCCATTCAAATATCAAATCCAATTCGAACCTTAAAAATTAACACAAATCAGTGGGCAATATTATAGGGATGTACTTACACAGGTTCATGAATTAAAGACCATTAAACATTAAGAATCAATTAGAATAGGAAATCAAAACTTAAGAATAAAGGACAGCACATGTATCAGTGAAGTATCAGGGAAATTTGGGATTCAAAGAATTTACCTAATTAATCATTAAGATTACAAACAATAGGTTGATAACTAGTGTAGCATATGTACACGTGTCATGTGAGTCGTTTCGTGTCCAAAAACTGCGACACAGACGTGTCCAACACGTTACAAACAGTGGGGTGCACCCAGTTGCACAGTGTCGTGCACGAATGCACTCGAGTATAGGACACGACACACGACACTTCGTGTCACGTGCACACACCCACATGGTCGCCTATGATAGGGCTACATGGGATAGCATGATACGTGTCCACAACGTGTCTACAGAGGATACGGACACGTGTTCGTACGTGTCTGTGCAGTGTTCAGTCGCCTGTGCGCGACAGTGCGCGGCCAGTGCGGCCCCGATTTCTCCGCGCACAGGCCACGAGGCACTCCCAAACTTTGGGCAGGGAGTCAGTCGATGCCCCTCTACCCACAAAAATTTCGGATCAAAAGACCCCGTGTCGTGGCCACAGTGAGGTTCGAGTAGCAGGGGAAAAATGTGGGCTGTGCACAGGCCGTGTCCAACACCAAAATGCGACACAAGAGGATACGAAAATCACCTCAGAGATTAAGAAATCATTAAGAAATATTAAAACCAAGATTTCTATTCAAAAAGAATTCAAAAATAACAAGGAATGAATTCATTCCAGCATTCAACCAATACTCACAGTCACGACTGATACGTGTCCGATACGGACACGTATCCGACACAATAAGGCACCAAACTTGGTCAGGTTGAGGTGGACACCTAGGGTTACATAAATATGCAATAAAATCTAGAGTTTCAATAGGTTTTTAGGGTTAAACCTGAGTGTCTTCCCAGCCTCCAGAATATCCCCCAAAGCTGAGAGGTTTCCCTAGCAATGTAGGCTCCCAAATTGCCCCTAGGCTGGGTTTGCTCCACAAGAACAGCAAGTAGGGATTGGTTAGGTGCTATTGCAAAAGATTAGAGCTAAGAAGGATCAAAAATGGATGAACTATGGATTGGGGAAGGAGTCTATACCTTCTTTCTTCAAGACTTGCAAGAATGATAAGAAAAGAGGCAAGAGTTCATCATGAAGGTTTATATAGGGAGAAAACTACTATGGCTGGTCATCCTAGGGTTTAGTGCCCAATCTATGGCTCTCAATCTCCCACTAAGGATCGATGGTCCATATGGATTCTAGGTTTTAGCTATACCAACTCAAGACTATGACTAATCCTAGTCATGACTAGTCAAGTCATAAATCATGGCTAACCAACCTTAGTCAATGCTAACATGACCTTCAACTTAACCAAGGCTAATCTAGGTTAGTCCAATCTATTAGGGTAGGTCCTTCCAGGTTAGGCTAAACACATCACCTACCAAGCAATTGTTCACATACATTCAATAAGTTTTAACAAATCCTATTAAATTAAATAAATCCCCAAAATTTCCAAGTATCCTCTAGGCTAAAATGTACAAATCAAGCATCCTAATCTCATGACTAGGCTCTAGGTCAACAGTCTCTAAGGCTACACTAGTCAATGCACCAAATTATAAGTCATGATTTAAATAGTTTAAAAATGATTAAAAACCAAAAATCATATTATTAAATAAATATCATAATTAAATAAATTAAAATACAAAATTTCAAAATTACCCTCATTTTAGAAAACTGGGTGTTACAAGTCTACCCACCTTAGAAGAATTTTGTCATCGATATTAAAATGGTAGTAGTCCTTCTAGGTCAAACACCCCACAATCAGATTCTCAAACATACCGTCAGATAATCATATGCGTCTGTCCAAAATCATGATAATCAGAATCTCTGGCATGCCAGTGAGCAAGGCTACGATAATCACAAAGTCCTCAACCATGGTACATACCTCTAGAATTGTGGTATTTAAAATTTTCGCATTGCCGCACGCTTGGCAGCAAAAACCTTAAATTCCTACACCCGAGAAATACATCCATAGTCCGACTATATGTCCTCACTATGCCTGCTAGCATGACCCTAGAGGATTCTAAAATCTCATAATCGAGGCGACCTAGCCCATACGACTTATCTCAGAAGAAAATTAAATCATAATGAAGAAACTTATCAACAATGAAGAAACAGATAGAAACAGATGGAATTGAAATTTCAAGGCAGGAATCGCAGAATTGAATCAAAAGAACGGAACCTGCGACTAGATCTCCAATGGCCTGAGCATCCTCGGTTGTCATGGCGAAAGCTCGCCCTGCTGGTTTCCTTCAGCCTGATGCTGATACTGCACAAATCTCTGCTGCTGATGCTGCATGAATCGCTGCTGCTGAGAGAAACAAAAATGAAGGAAAAAGTCTCTGTACAGACGGAGGTGCACCTCCAATATAGCAGAAACGCCAGCCTGAGTCGGCACAACAGAAGCTGTGGTCTCGAGGCCCTGATGAACAGGACGAGAGGTGGCCAGCCTCTCGATAGTATCCCCCGAACCGAAGCGATGAGATCGTGTCTTCATAACCATCATGAAGACAGATCAAAACAAGAAGCAATTTCTGAGAATGAAGCAAAAATTCAAGGAGAACAGTTTATATTCAAGGGAAGTCAATAAGCTTTTAGACAAAAGGAATCGGATTAAGAGTTTTTTCTAATGTGATTGAGTACCTCCAAAAATATTCTAATCCTACTGCAGGCTGTAGTGATACTCCAGTTCGAAAACCACTACATAAACTCGACCTGCATGGGCCACCACTAAAAACGTGCCATGACCCGCACCCACTGTGAGGGTACGAGAACGTAACAGCGCCCAGCCTACGCTGCAGTGTCGGCGGTAGAACGCTGTTCTAGGTCATGAACTATAACTAACATAATAGAATACTCTCCATAAGGAGGCCAACACAGAGGTACAACTCAATCACAAACTAGAGATAGAATATGGTATGATAAAATAGATAAAAGAATCCTCAACTGAGGTACAACAGAAAAGAATACAAGTCTCAATCACCTCTACAATATACAACTCTGAAACCAAGACAACAGCTAAACATGAAAAGAAATAGTCTAAGCTATCTAAACTATACAAAGTATCATCCTGAGCAGCTGCCTGAACCTCCTGTCATCTAGGCAAGCTCCAAGTAAGGGTGCAGAGTTCATCATCATCCTCTGTAAAATTTTTAACAGGTCCAGTCAGGACGGGAGCGAGCACAAAATATCTCACGCAGTTCATATCGAGTTAGGAAATATAAAGCATGCAATAGAGTAAAGTACATAAAACGCTGAAAGAAGAAGATATATGAAAAACAGTAGAGATTTGATAATAAGAAATATCTAAATATGATAAGTAAGAACTATAAGGAACATGTGATTTTAGAGTACCATCTGGTTATGTAAACGGGCTAGGAAAATACAATGGTAACTCCATTGTATGTGGGTGTACAATAGACATATACAATAGTTATACAATGTTGTACAATAGGATTTGAGTACATAACCAATTCTACTCCCCCTCCCCAATTAATACACAAGGATCTACTCCAGTTACGTTATCTTATACAATAGTGTACAATGTTATACAATAGATGTACAATGTTATACAATAGTGTACAATGGTCTAGGGCTCATGTGATAATGAGAGTACAATATGCACAATGAGTATACAAGGATATGGGTATTCAATAAATACAATATAGAAGTGAAACGCACATCACAATATGTATCTAGTGAATACAAGGGGATAACATTCCAAAAGGAGATCCATATAGTACCAATCCATGATAACAATCGTGCCAGAATCAAGTACAGTAATCTAGAGCAAGAATGTAAATCCAGACAAGTATAAAACGGTCAGAGAATGTACTCGCCTGATAGCCTGAGTGTCTGAAGAGAATATACTGTCCGAGGAGAGGTGTCTGTCTCCTATAGAACAGTACAAGTCACAACAAGTCTAAAATGATAAAATGAAGCTCTACTATGCATTCTATATGAAACTAGGTCAATCTAGGCCAAAGTCAACTCTTGGTCAACTCTGGTCAACCCTAGAAGTCAAACTAGGTCAAACTAGGTCTAACCAAGTCTAAACTAGTCTACCCTAGCAAGTATACACCATACAAGTCTGACCACTCATGTGCATATTTACCATATGCCAAGACCACACAAGGATGCCATAGGCCCTTATAGGCAATACACATGCAATCCATATATTCATATACACACTATACATATAGGTAACATGTATATTGTATTACAAATTTCACATTAGTTATATATATTATTTATATATATATACATGTATATACATAGAGAGTTAAAGAGGGAAAACAAGGCATATGTGTGTGTCTCATAGGAGTACATATGTGGGATAAAATGTGTGTTCACAGGTAGTTAACAGTGAATGATAGTTACCCATTTACAGATTTCACTTAGTGAAGTGTAGGCATGACCATTATGTTCACATGTGTGTATAACATTCATATGCATGTACTCCTTAATTCCAGTTTTTGTGTGTGTGAGTGCCTGAAATCCCAGTGTGTCAAACAGTTGAGTGTCAACATTCAAATCAAAAGGAAGGGAAATCAGTCCAATTTCAACATCCCATTCTCAGTTGACACAACCATCAGTCCTAAATCTCAGTAAAACAGGAACCCAAAATAGTCCATCAATTTAAAACAGTCCATAAAACAAGGGACAGGAATCACAGTGATGTGTGTGACAGTGTCATGTGTTTTCAGTATCAGGTTTATATCAAGAACTTCAGTTAGCTACATAAAGGAAGAAAACTTGGTTGACAGGAAGATTATGTGGGTGTGGGAGTATAGTGTGTAACCTGAGAAAGAAAAACAAAGCATTGAATTGTGGAGACAGTGGCATATTTCCGGTGTGCATAAGGTGGTAGAACCTGTGTTTCATGGTATCATGTGTCTGCAATGTGAAAATACATGACAGGGTGCAATAGGGAAAATATATTGACAGTAAGGGACTTAACAACACATTCATTATCCAATTTGAAACCCAAAACCTAACATGAACTCATCCTAGTAATGACTAGCACAGGTATATGGTTAACATAACAAAGTTTAAATCATAGAACTCAGATTAGGAGAAGGGACTGTTCTCCGAGTATCCAGTTCAGTCCCAACCCACTGAAATCGATTCATTTAAACACAAAACCATAATTCAACATTGTACATTCTAGTACAAACGTAATTGAACCAATCTCTGACATAAAAATGTATGCAAGGTTTCCATTTTAATCATCAAACTGATTTGAAACAGGGAATTAAGAGTAGAACTCAACTGCAGTCCTCACCTATTCAAAAACCCATTCAAATATCAAAATCCAATTCGAACCTTAAAAATTAACACAAATCAGTGGGCAATATTATAGGGATGTACTTACACAGGTTCATGAATTAAAAGACCATTAAACATTAAGAATCAATCTAGAATAGGAAATCAAAACTTAAGAATAAAGGACAGCACATGTATCAGTGAAGTATCAGGGAAATTTGGGATTCAAAGAATTTACCTAATTAATTATTAAGATTACAAACAATAGGTTGATAACTAGTGTAGCATATGTACACGTGTCATGTGAGTCGTTTCGTGTCCAAAAACCGACAAAGACGTGTCCAATACGTTGTAAACACGTGGGGTGCACCCAGTGTTGCACAGTGTCGTGCACGAATGCACTCGAGTATAGGACACGACACACGACACTTTGTGTCACGTGCACACACCCACATGGTCGCCTATGATAGGGCTACACGTGGGATAGCCTGATACGTGTCCACAACGTGTCTACAGAGGATACGGACACGTGTTCGTACGTGTCTGTACAAGTGTTCAGTCGCCTGTACGCGACAGCGCACGGCCAGTGCGGCCCCGATTTCTCCGCGCACAGGCCACGATGCACTCCCAAACTTTGGGAGCAAGGAGTCAGTCGATGCCCCTCTACCCACACAAAATTTTGGATCAAAAGACCCCGTGTCGTGGCCACAGTGAGGTTCGAGTAGCAGGGGAAAAATGTGGGATGTGCACAGGCCGTATCCAACACCAAAATGTGACACAAGAGGACACGAAAATCACCTCAGAGATTAAGAAATCATTAAGCAATAAAAACCAAGATTTCTATTCAAAAAGAATTCAAAAATAACAAGGAATGAATTCATTCCAGCATTCAACCAATACTCACAGTCACGACTGATACGTGTCCGATACGGACACGTATCTGACACAATACGGCACCAAACTTGGTCAGGTTGAGGTGGACACCTAGGGTTACATAAATATGCAATAAAATCTAGTTTCAATAGGTTTTTAGGGTTAAACCTGAGTGTCTTCCCAGCCTCCAGAATATCTCCCAAAGCTGAGAGGTTTCCCTAGCAATGTAGGCTCCCAAATTGCCCCTAGGCTGGGTTTGCTCCACAAGAACAGCAAGTAAGGATTGGTTAGGTGCTATTGCAAAAGATTAGAGCTAAGAAGGATCAAAAATGGATGAACTATGGATTGGGGAAGGAGTCTATACCTCTCTTTCTTCAAGACTTGCAAGAATGATAAGAAAAGAGGCAAGAGTTCATCATGAAGGTTTATATAGGGAGAAAAACTACTACATGGCATCCTAGGGTTTAGTGCCCAATCTATGGCTCTCAATCTTCCACTAAGGATCTATGGTCCATATGGATTCTAGGTTTTAGCTATACCAACTCAAGACTATGACTAATCCTCGTCATGACTAGTCAAGTCATAAATCATGGCTAACCAACCTTAGTCAATGCTAACATGACCTTCAACTTAACCAAGGCTAATCTAGGTTAGTCCAATCTATTAGGGTAGGTCCTTCTAGGTTAGGCTAAACACATCATCTACCAAGCAATTGTTCACATACATTCAATAAGTTTTAACAAATCCTATTAAATTAAATAAATCCCCAAAATTTCCAAGTATCCTCTAGGCTAAAATGTACAAATCAAGCATCCTAATCACATGACTAGGCTCTAGGTCAACAGTCTCTAAGGCTACACTAGTCAATGCACCAAATCATAAGTCATGATTTAAATAGTTTAAAAATGATTAAAAAAATACCAAAAATCATATTATTAAATAAATATCATAATTATTAAAATACAAAATTTCAAAATGACCCTCATTTTTGAAAAGTGGGTGTTACATTCTCTCTTCATCGATAGTGATGCGAAAAGATTTGCGTCTCCTGTCATATGTCGCGAGCATCCACTCTCTAGAATCCACTTACTTTCAGTTGAGGAAGGAAGGTCCACCTACATCAAGAGTAGATGTGACCTTTGGTACCCAAGTTCTTGAGGGTCCTGAAAAGTTAGTTTTCGGAAACCATGCATATATCCTTTTGTCTACCAGTCTTCTAACTCTACATTGTGGTAAAATGTGTCCATGTGATCCACAATAAGTACAGATAGCATTTTTATTTACACTAGAAACATGAGAATAATATCTATAGGTAGCATAATGTGGATGGACATGATGTGTAGAGTTTACATGGTGATCATGGTGCTGTT
The DNA here is from genome assembly GCA_029216955.1 of Iris pallida. NCBI lineage: Eukaryota > Viridiplantae > Streptophyta > Magnoliopsida > Asparagales > Iridaceae > Iris > Iris pallida. The sequence continues at coordinate 58,093 of JANAVB010033173.1, read as the reverse complement.
GTCTATGTGGCATGGCATGGTGATATTGTCTATGTGGCATGGCATGCTGATATTGTCTATGTGGCATAGTGTGCTGATATTGTCTATATGGCATAGCATGGTGATTTTGTCTATATGGCATGGCATGATGATCTTGTCTATATAGCATGGCATGGTGATAATTTCTATATGTAGAGTGATGTTGGTTGTGTCTTTGTGCAGCATGATGAGTATGAGAAGTATTCTTACGTGCATGTGGTTTTTGTGTTTTATGAAAGTTAGTGTATATAAAAGCATGGTTACGTGCTGCATGAGGATGACGTGGTTGACTAGCTTGAGTGGTGTTGTGCCCATGTGATTGGGTTTGAGGTTGAGCAACCTGTTTTCCCAATTTGGTTTCTAATCACTTAGAAACAGCTTGCAGTTCATCAACCTTAATATTTAAGCCATATATCTTAGTCATGGAAATCTTGTGTCTACTCTTTTCTTCAGCAAGCAACGTGTTGAGTGTAGTGATTTCTTGAGTTTGTTGCTCAATACGTGCTTCAGCATCATGTAAGCTTATTTTAAGCTTGGATACTTCATCAGTGATATCAGTGGGTGACCTCTAATGTTATCAAGTAATAGAGAAATTATTTGTATTTCGTCTTCAAGACTTTTGATTTTGTCCTTGGCATGTTTGTATTTACCGATGACCTTTTTGTGATCATCGAGTAAATCAGTGAAAGCATCGCCAAGTTCATCAAAAGAGAAGTCGTCTAGAGTTTCGTTAGATACCTTGTTGGAGGTTGCCATTAGGCACACATTTGCTTTATCTTGAGGAGAGTCCTTTTCTTCCTCGGAGTCACCCGCTTCACTTTCATGCCAAATGCTTGTGTTGGCATATTTCTTTGATGAGGTCTTCTTGTATGGTTTCTCATAGCGGTTGCTTTTCTTCAAGAATAGACAGTCTTTTCGGACGTGTCCAGTCTTCTTGCAACCATAGCAGGTTGGCTCTTCTTCATCGTCTTCTTGTGGTTCCTTCTTTCTTCTATTGAAGCAAAAGAATTTCTTGAAGTTGTGAACCATGAGAGCTTGGTCTTCGTCATCCGAGTTATCGTCTTCGCTTATCGTGCTCAGCCCTTCGTCGATGAGCTTTGAGAGCGATCTCCTTAGTCTTCGGAGCAGGCTCTTCGAAGTCCTTGAGGTCAAGCTCGTGAGTCATGAGCTTACCCATCAAGGTCTCCATTGACATGGTTGTGAGATCGTTCCCTTCTATGATGGCTGTCACCTTAGGGTTCCAAATTTTTGGTAGCCCCCTAAGCAGCTTGCGAATCTTCTCATGATTTGAATATTGCTTTCCAAGTGAAGACAAGGGGTTGATGATGTCGAGGAATCTTGTGAACATCTGTGTGATTGTCTCGTTTGGCTTCATCTTGAATGCCTCGTATTCTTGCATAAGACGACTAATTTTTGATTCCTTGACTTGGGTGGTTCCTTCATGCGTCACTTCTAGAAGCTTCTATACTTCGTGGGATGTGGTGCATGTGGATACCCTGTTAAACTCATTCCTGTCTATAGCACAGAATAAAGCATTAATAGCTCTCGCGTCTAGACTTGCCTGTTCTCTTCGTCAGAATATTTGTCATGTGATTTCTCAATGAGATCACCGTTGACAACTATCATGGCGGGCTTTTTGTAACCGTCAGTGACGACTGTCCACAGGTCGAAGTCTAGAGACTTGAGATAAAAACTCATCCTTGTTTTCCAATACGTGTAGTTAGTTCCATCAAATAGGGGAGGCCTATGAGTGGACTGTCCTTCACCGTGATTGGAAATCAAGGATTGTGTGGTTGCCATGGATCAGCTCTAGGATGTAAATCCTTGTAAAGAGAACAGAGCTCTGATACCAATTGAAGAACAGGTGGCAACTCTAGAGGGGGTGAATAGAGTTTATATAGAAAATAACCAATTAAAAATTAACTCTTTCACAAATTATAAATAATCAGAGTAAAATGCGGAAAATAAATGAAGAGCAAGAAAGCATACGCAAACACAGCGATTTTAACCTGGTTTCCCTCGTGGAGGACTAGTCTAGGCCTGAGAACTCTAGCTCAGGATTAAATCACTATTTGTGAAATAGTAGTTTACAACCCATGCCTTTACTTCAGAAGAGCACGTCAACTTCTTACAAAGGATCGCAGTGGCGATTTGCTTGGAATTGTCCAAGCGACTTCTTCAACTCTTGCACAAGAATCCTAACTAAGAGATGCTGAGCACTCGAGACTTAGGAGGCTTGTGGCTAGTAGATGGGAAGGGTATGGCTTATTTGAGCTATAAGAGAGAAGAGAAGAGAAGATTGGATGATTTGAAATGAGAGAATTTATGGCCTATTTATAGTGTTTTTGTAGGCAGAATTCGGCCAGAATTCGGGTAGGAAATTTCAAATATTTGGCCGTTGGACAACTAGCAACCAGCTAACCCTAAAATTAGGGATGCTGATTTCTAGGGGACAGAGTTCGGCCCGAACTCTGTGTGGAGGCAGAGTTCGGCCCGAACTCTGTCTCCAGAGTACAGAGCTGGTCTAAGTGGCCAGTGGGTATTTTTTTGGATGGTGGAGTTTGAGATTATTGGGTAGGCTATAGGTCAAGTCTCAAGAGCTCAGCATGACACAGTTTATATCAGTCTAGACTCAACAAAAGTGTAAAATACAGACTCAAATATAACTGAGAAGCTGAGACTGAGCAGTCATCTGACTTGAGCTTAATGTAGACGTCGTGTGTCGTATTGAATTATTACAAATATTATTTAGTCAATGTTATCAATATCTGGTTGACTGTGACTTTGTGTCAACAGTTTACAGCCCGTAGGCAGACAGTAAGTAAAGTGCATCGAGCTAGCAGGTGCTCGTCGGCTAAACGCCTCAAAAGAATAGTTTTTACAATAGAGTGAGCGAAACAAAATAGAAAACCCACTCGTAGCCTGGGTTCCTTCTAGTCGCCACCATTGGGCTGGAAGCTTGGTAGATCCTCGGGAGCTGCTCCGAAATCTGGCTACACAAAACCAGCTGGGTCAACCCCAGAAAGAGCAAGTGCCACAAGGGGGCCACGAAATAAGAACAAAAGCAGCATTCAGCACAAGGAAATATAATATTAAGACTAGAATTTACGAAAACATGTCAGGATGATATACGACGAGATAACCATGGAACTATTCCGATAGCCAGGTTACAACCCGTAAACCAAACAAGGACCGGGGTTGTAACCCTTCATCTGAACAGAACTTGGTTTCCACCATTTATCGGCAAGATAATAATGTAAGAAATCAAGACAGTAAGCAAATCTTGTACTAAATCAGACATGGCTAGACTGGTTATACCTCACTCAATCAATCACGGCCAAGCAGATACTACGGCTTACTACTTTAACTAACTAGGGTTATCACAGGCCTAATTACTAACAAGATGCAGTGAGATTGTTCCACAGCCACAAGCCCTGCAGACCATCCAGGTTACCCAGGTCGAAAATTAGGGGTTGAATTCAGGTGGGTACATCGTCCGGGAGACAAATGTACCCTTAGGTGACTTAGAGGGTGCAACACGCGACGGTGTGCTGGAAATGTGCCCTACTCGACGGCAGGCTACAGATCCCAAGAGCGCCCAGGTAACGGGATTGCCTGTAGCTGTGTCATCTCTTCATGACTACTGTGTTATTCTAGTTATTAACCTTAATCCATTTTAGTAGGTACTCCTGACCGTGGTACTCAGGAGTCTCATCCTAGACATGATGCAAGACAGGACAAGTGGATTTGACAAGCAAGCAAGAAAGAACTACCCACGGTGTCAAGGCAAGTCAAGTTAATTTAGCCGTCGCAACAGCATTAAGTTATCAAGATAAATCATGTCAGGGTACTTGTCAGGAGTGCGCCACGACGGGCCACTATCATGTCAGGTTGGTCATGTCAGGAGTGCACCACCACGGGTCACTGTCGTGTTATGCTAGTTCCTTGTCATACCATGCCATGTACAATAGTCATTCCAAACATATTAAGTAAAATCAAGTTCATGACAAAAGGCGTAAGGATATAAAATGGGCGTAAAATATCTAATAAAATATTAATATACAGGTATAGAAGAGCCAAGCTTAAAGAAATAAGACCACAACTCCAAGAACCAATGGGTTAAGCAAGGGGTCAGGGGAGCTGCGTACGCGAAAAGTCACGCACGCTACAGAGAGCAGCGTAGGTAAAAAGTCACGCACGCTACAGAGAGCAGCGTAGGTGAAAAGTCACGCACGCTTCAGAGAGCAGCGTAGGTGAAAAGTCACGCATGCTACAGAGAGCAGCGTAGGTGAAAAGTCACGCACGCTTCAGAGAGCAGCGTAGGTGAAAAGTTATGCACTCTTCAGAGAGCAGCGTAGGTGAAAAGTCACGCACGCTTCAGAGAGCAGCGTAGGTGAAAAATCACGCACGCTGAGAGAGCAGCGTAGGTGAAAAGTCACGCACGCTGAGAGAGCAGCGTAGGTGAAAAGTCACGCACGCTCAAGGAGACACGCTTCCAACAGGAAGCGTACCCAAGTCTTCGTACGCATGCTAAAGAGCGCGCGCAGCTCAGTGTGCGTAAGCTAACAGCTCTGCACACTGCTCACTGCCTTCTCCAAACAGCAAGAACACCATGGTTGAACTCAAGGCTACACAGCATCATAACTTGGCCATCCGAACTCTAAATCCGGATTTCTAAAGTTCCAATTTGGGTGGAATTGAATGCTCTTCCACATGGAAACATCAAAACTCATAGAAAACCAACTAAAATAGATCAAAACATGCAAAAATCCAAAAATAGGAAGACTTAGATCTAGAACAATGGAGACTCCAAATCACAAAATGCCAAGAACTAATGTTGATCACCATGTCCTAATCTAGCAAATGGACAATTAAAAGAGGGTTCTCATGTAGTGGCAAGATGCACTTGCCTAGGGTTGGGAGAGTTGTGTAGAGGAAGGAGAAGAAGAAAAAGAAGGAAATAAATGGTGGTGGTAATGAAGAGAGAGAGAGTGGTAGGTGGGGAATATAAAGAGGGTGGGTTGTGGTGTGTCGAGGGTGGAGCATAGCCTAAGGTGATCCAATACCCAAACCAAACCAAACCAAACCAATTAAACCGAGCCATGACAAAACCCGAAATACGAGAAATATCGAAATTCCACAAGTTGAGAAAAATAAAAATACATGCCAAAATCGAAATACGAGTATAAATACAAAATACGGGAAATAAGGAAAATGAGGGTGACAGACGCAGCAGCCTTCTTGGGAGCCATGGGTGCTTGGGAGAGAAAGGAGTTAGAGCAGTAAAAGATCAAAGATAAGAGAGAGAAAAGAAGATTTCCTAGAACGAAAGTGTTCCTATTTATAGATAAGAAAGGAACACCTCGATCCGCGTGCAACACAATGACCGACTCTTCGGTCATCAAGGCAAAAAAAAGGCTGAATAATAGCCTGACTCTTGGGATCCTGGACCAAAAAAGCGGCTCTTAAGATCTGACAACAAATCAAGAGCATTAAATACAGAAGATTTACAAAAGATTTGCATACGTGGCAGGAAGACGTGGCAAGGAGCTCATGCGACTAAAATCTTATGTGGTTCAGGGAGTTATGCGGCCGAGATAAGCATGCGGCTGGAAAGTTCCATACGGCTAAGACAGAATATATCCTTGCGGCCCTTGCATAATCATGCTTCTTATTCAAAGTATTTCAATTTTGTAAATTGAAAACTTTGAAGGGGGTCTTGTAGAATCATGAAAAATGAGGAGAAAAATGGTCCATACGGCCAAAAAGCCTCATGCGGCTCGAAGGGCCCATGAGTCCCATACGGCTCAAGCACATAGGTAGTTCGAGTAAACTCATGCGGCTCAGAGAGAAAGGCCACGTGGTATTCAAAACAGCTGTACCCAACGACGCATTTAATGCTCTGACGACTGACAGCTGACAGACGACAGACCTGACATAAAGTTGTCATAATGAGTGGCGCTGTCTGCCAAAGTTTCAGGAATAAGGAAAATCTTCAAAGTGGTGCTGTCTACCAAGTTTCGAGGCAAGCTTATACAGCCAGAATAAGATGAGTTCATGCGGCCACATAAAAAGCTATGCGGTTCAACCATAAAGGTCCCCCATGCGTCTCGGCCATGAAGAAACCCATGCGGCTCGTCTATGAAGACTCTCATACGGCTCGACCATGAAGACTCCCATGCGGCTCGGTCATGAACATATTCATGCGGCTCGGTCATGACAACCTTCATGCGGTTCGAGCATAGAGACTATTCATGCGGCTCGGTCATGAAACCTTTCATGCGGCTCAGTCATGACGACCTTCATACGGCCCAAATATGAAACCTCCTTATGTGGCTCAACAACGATGATAGAACACGTGTCCTAAAGGTAATCAAATCTTAGGTCAGATCCCAATGATTTGGGACATGTGGCAAGAGAATAAATTAAATTGATTCATTCAGATTTGCAGATATCAGCAAATCATCATGATGGGAATTTATTGCAATCAACATTAATGACTGACATGATTTGGCATAATCTTCATTAATAGCCCAGATCCTTCACGCTCAAGATTAATAGCCCCGTTGATTACTTATCAGGCCGCCGCTACTTTGAGAGTGGGCAATCATTGCAAACCCTAATGATGCCCCCCACTATTATAAATAGCAGGGTGCCATTCCCTTGCAGGATATAGACTGACAGAGAGAGATACACACATACAGAGAGACATTCCCCCCCAATAATCAGAGAGAGAATACATAGAGATCAATCCAGAGAGAGAAGTCAGAAGAGCAATACGAGGAGAGCAAGAAGAGCATTTTTTTATCAACGCCAACCATCTCGTCACAGGAGCCAAGGCTGCATACCGATCGTCCAAGGAGTAAGGCAGGGCTGTCGTCGCCTTCCCGAGCCTCTATCGTCACCCCCAAGAATCTAAAATAAACAATTGTACTTAGATTGTTGTACCTAGGTTTTCGTCCCTAGGCTTTCTTTGTACAAGCGAGTTTGTAACGTAAAGTAAAAGTCCGGTCCTCCGATAATTATTCTGTTCTTTTATATTTCATGGCAAACAAAGATAACAAGAACCATGAATAACATTTAGAACACCTAGAGGATTACTAGGATTGCAACCTAGAAAAACTCATCACAGCATAGGTCGTTAATCATAATTAGATTTTGTTTATGATTGTTTGCTTAAAATCCTTATGTTCTCCTTGTCTTCCAATAGATGGTTACCACCCGTTCCTCCTAGACCATCGCCTCTGATGACAGTGCACCTTCTACTCTACCCACGGACCCGATGGCAGTCACTGTAGCACTTCTACCACCTCAACCTATGCACCCTACCATGCCTCCCTACACCACTATCCTTCAGACTCATATTCTAACGACTATCCAGCAAACCCAGATACCTCCACCACCTCCTACTCAGCAGACCGTAATACCACCACCACCTTCTCCTACACCACACCTCCAGTCAGCCCAGGTGTTACCACCCCCACCTACCATCATACCAGCCCAGACTTCCGTCACTCTAGACGAAAACCAGCTTCTTGCATTACTTCAGGGGTTTCTGACAACCTACAGAAGCAGTTTGCCCTCATTCGCCAGAGCATGGAGCACCCTACAGAGCGGACTTTGACCACACCACGGATGTACCATAACAGAGGATTGGGAGCATCAAGGACTTCATGGGATTGAACCCCAAGGAGTTTAGAGGGACCGAGGGCATTGTAGTTACAGACGACTGGCTAGACTCGGTAGAGAGGAAGCTTCTCAGAGCTAGACTGCCTGGTGACCTTCAGGTCGAGGCAGTGGGGTTCCTGCTGATAGACTTTGTAACGCCCCAGTCCCAAAATACGTAGGACCAGAAACGTAGACATGCCAGCTGTATACATACGAAGAACACTCCAATATATAGAAACCTCGTATGAATACATAAGCTGTAAAACGTAGTAGAACCATAACTAATCTCATCCACACAAATAAATGAATAAAAATATCATATAATGATAATGAATTTTCTTGATACAATATGTTGGACGAAGACAAATCCACTACCAACAAATAAAGAAAAGTACATGGAAATGATTTTTGGCGAGCGAAGCGAAGAAGATCCAAGCACAATCATCCTCGAAGAATAGAGATGGTCTCGACTAGAACTAGAGCACCAGCGAAAGACAATAGCACACACCTGGCAAGATAACCAGGTCCTCAGAGGGACGTAACAAGACACATAATATTATGCCATATAAACTGAATAAATATTGCTCAAATAAATAAGTAAATTGAATTATAACATGGTCCAATACGCACCTACTGAACAAGCGTACCATCCCCCCAACCAAACAAGGACAGGAGATGGTAAACTAATTCACGGTGACGTATCTTTCCATGCCATGAATCCAATATGGTATCCGGACCCCAACAAGGTTCAATACCTTCTCATCGAAGTAGTAAGTCACACCTACAACCAAACAAGGACAAGATGTGATGAACTAATCCGCAACAAATTATTGTTTCAAGCCACGGTCAGATACAAGTACCCAAACCAAAAGTACTCGTACCTAACGGATAAAGGTAGACTGTTCTAAGTGAAATGTAGTTAAGAACAATCCTTCCTACGCATGGGCCCTGGCTGAATAGGATGGGCATAGTCCCACCTTGGGCACCAGAGGCCCCATCAGTAGGAGCATGACATTCCACAGAATCGTCAGTGGCCGTCAGTAATCATGGGTCAATAATCCCGTATCTCCAACGGAGAGTCCGGGTCACAAGGGAAGTGCATCGAAGCCCATACGCTAAGAAATTATCCTCCCCGCACAATGCCTACTGTGTTATATCCATAACACAAACCACTATAACCGCTAAGTCAAACTAAGCATGCAACCTCTATTAGCGGTTATTCCTATCGCACGGCTTGTACGTACTGGTGGCCAGCTAATCATGCTCTTCCGTATTCTACATACGACACACAACTTCGTGTTACCACGTGTCAAGGCCAATGAATGCAACACACAAAGGTGGTCCCTTAAATCTAGATTTAATTTGTAAGAAAAATAATACACAGCAGGAAATATAAATGTAAGTTCTAACAGGTTATGCCATGTATCACAGTTTATTTTGCATAAAGAAAATAAATAATGAAAGAAATATGAGCTAAAATAATTAAACAACAAATGGCAAGGTGTCTTGCCTGGTAGGACGCCTGGTGTGCTGCGATGATCAAGGTGGCACGAACAGCGACTTCGGTGTAACAACTATGCAAGGTGACCTCGGTTGGTGGCATGGTCAGTTCCATTGGGTCCAGGACGGTCAAGTTAGCTAGGGTGGACATAAGGTAGGCTTGAATTGGCGAGGGAATAGGAATAATAGGCTTATTCATGGATGGAAGGATAAAAACATAGATAAATAATATATATATATACGAGTTTCGAAAACTATTTATAATATTCAAAAAAATTTATAGTCTTTTTATTAGATAATATTTGAAAATAGCAGAATAAATCTATCTAGATTAAAACCCAAGTTTTGTATAAATATGCCTATAGATAATAATATCTTAAATAAATAGCGTAAATATTCTTGTTTAGGTCAAAACCATAAAAATAACCTTTAAAGGTTTATGCGTATATAACAATACTTAAAACTAGTGTTAATTATACTAATAATCATCTACTACTATTTTAATGTAGACATATATATAATAAAAATTTATCAAGGACTATAACAAATTATTCTCTTGTACTAGTAATAGAAATAAGTAAAAATAATAATAATAGTAATAATAATAATAATAATAATGATAATACATAATACATAATACATAAAAATATAAATATAATTAAGCTAAACACTAATGCAATAAAATATCTAAAACCAAATTGAACAACAACAATTGTTGTTGCTGTCCCTGTAAAGTTTAAAAACCAATGATAATAGTTATAATAAAATAATAGCTAAAAAAAGAATAAAACAAAAAACTAACAATTAAAAAAATGAAAACAAAAAGAAATATCTGTTGTCCTCTTTCCCGAGGGAGAGAGACAACAGATTAAACCCAAAATTTTGGCTGAAGGAAAGTGCGGAAGCGGAGTCTGGTGGTGAGGGTTAGGCCACGGCAGCTGGAAGCTGGTGGAAAAGGGAAGAGTGAGGGGCGGAGGCTGGCTCGCGGAGGAGCGGTGGGAACTCCGGTGAAAAGGCGCGCACAAGCGGCGGAGGAAGTGGGGGGCGGCGGCTCGAGGTCTCGCCGCGGTTCCTACGGCGGAGGACGGCGAGTTTTCGGCGTTGGGGCGGTCGGGAGCTCGTCGGCGGGCGACTACGGAGGGGAAGAACGGGTGGCAAGCGGTGGAGGAGAGGTCAGAACGAAGGGGGAAGAAAGGACGGAGTCTCCGGCGACTGCGGGCGTCCGAGGAGGAGGAAGGGGTTCGTTCAGCTGTGGCGGTGGCCGGAGGGAATCGGTGGTCCGGCGTGCTGAGGAGGTAAGGGTGGTGGTGTCGTGCTTTTGTTTTTTTTTGCTTGCTGTTGGTGATGTCGGTGGTCGCTGGTGGCGCAGCCGGGGTGGCACCGGCGGCGGACGTGGTAGTGGTGAATTTTGGTAATGGTTGGTGGCGATGGGGACATCGCCATGGTGGCGACGGGTGTTTGCAGCCAGGTAGATGGGTGCATGATGACTGGCCACTGGCCGGAGAAGGCTAGGGCATGCGGGGCTGGGTTCTAATGGATGGAAGGTGGTTATGGTGATACTGGTGATGGTTCGGGTTCGGTGCTGGTGGTGGCAAGTCGACGGGTGGCTGTGGTGGTCGTCGCGGCCAGGGGTTGGTCGGCGGGATGGATGCTGGAGTTTGGTGGAACGGTGATTTGGATGAGTCGAGATGTGTGGCCAGAACTGGGTTAGGATTAGGGCTAGGGTTAGAGAATTAGGGATCAAAATTAGGGTTTAGGGATTCGATGGTGTCGGGGTGTGTCCGACACGGGGAAAGAGATAAATTTTATATGTAACAGTGGAATAAGATATGGACACTGACACAGTGCACGCACATTTGTGGTGGAGAAAATTGTGGAGGAATTAATAAAAAAGTTGGGGAGTACCTGCCTATTTATAGGATATGAGAATTCCCAATTGGATAAGAATTAGGATTCCTTTAAACCCAATTTAGATATTTTCTAATTTAATTTAAACCCAAATCCAAATATAAATCCAATTTAAATCTAATTAAATTTTTAGCTCAAAATAAAATGGGATAAATCAAACTTCAAATATTTACTATTTAAATAAATCCATAAATTCAAATCAAGATTTAAATCTTCACAATAATTTCAAAATATATTTTCCAAAAATATTAATAATAATAATTTCGAAAATTACATTAATATTTTTAAATATCTTTTTGAATAATAAATCATTAATATTAATAATTCTCGAAAATTACATTTTTATTAAAAATAGACTAATAAATAATTTCGAAATATATGTATGCACGAATAATGCATACATGATTATGTTTTTTCTAGTATACAATAAAATATTATTTATGATTAATAACTGCTAAAAACAAAAGGCTTTTTATAGCAAGAATAATTAATTTTGGAAGTGTATAATAAAATAGAGAAAAATGTTTTTCTAAAATATGTACGCTTGCACATATTCGCACTCGACGAGCAACTACGAAAAATAAAATTTCGTGCGCGACGTACAATACGACTATGCGACGTACAATACAAAATTTTAAATCAGTACTAAATTTAATAAATAAAAAAAATAGTAGAAATTTAGGGGTTTTACAGACTTAGCAGGGATCTGGTTCAGAAATGAGCCAATGTTTGCGAGGGGCAGAGGGACCTGGGAGCAGTTCAAGACCCAGCTCAAGAAGAAGTTTTTCTCGACTACCGCCAGAGTTGCCATGGGCTTGCAGTTTCAGAACATACAGCAAGGGAACCGCTCGGTAGACGAATATGCTGGGGAATTCAGCCGGTTGAGCCGTTTTTCCCCAGCCTAGTAGCAGATCCTGAGGAGATGGCACGCAAATTTTACCATGGTCTGATCCCGGACATCGACATACTATTGGAGGTAAATGGGACCACACTATTATCAGATCCTCGAGCTAGCCCAAGGTATAGAGGAGCACCTTCAGTCTTACAAGAGGCCAGCTACCGGACCCCATGACGGACCGTCCAAGCACCGGGCTTTCCAGCCAAAAGCACCTGCTCAGCATCAGCAGGCTTATCATCCTCCAGCACAGCATCAGCATCAGCACCATCAGGCACCACTTGCCAGAGCTCCAGGGCAGCAGCAGCAGAGGAGTGTCACATGCTCGTTCTGTAAGAGGCCAGGGCATGACTCTACCATCTGCAGGAAGAGGCTGAAGCAGTACCTTATTTACGGGTCTTCCACCCATCAGCTTCGGGATTACCCAGCAGCGAGAACACCAGGTACTGGACCACCTGTCAGAGGACCAACGCTCCCGACTCAGCAGCAGAGGTTCGGACAGCACCAGCAGCAGCAGAGAGGACCCCAGGGGAGAGCCTACGCTCTTGCCATGGAGCCAGCAGAGCCGGAGCAGGGCCAAGAGCCAGAGCCGGATTGGCCGATATTATTACAGGTCGAATTCACTTACATACTTTTCCTGCCATATGCTTGTTTGATTCTGGTGCTTCTCATAGTTTCCTATCATTAAAGTTTTACAAAAACATTATTTATTAGCCACACCCACCGAAGGAGTGAGTAGAGTGATGACAGGGGGCGGGCCAGTACCCATTAGATCTATTTATATATGCTCGATCACTGTAGCCGGAAGGGAATTTTGGGGACACTTCTTTGTGATGCCACTTCCCGGATACGACATAGTATTGGGAATGGATTGGCTTAGCTACGCTCATGCAGTTATAGACTGTCATGAGGGTAGTATTCAGTTTAGTCCCCTGGGAGCAGCACCATTCAACATCGAGAGATCCGGGCCAGAGATTAGCTTGGAGATGAGCTATAGTACCGCAGATGGAGAGCAAGCACCACCGCATCCTATTGTAGTGGAGTTTATGGATGTGTTTCCTGAGGATCTTCCTGGACTTCCACCCGACAGAGACGGGAGTTCACTATAGACTTGGTACCGGGCTCATCACCAGTGTCCCGGGCTTGCTATAGGGTCAACCCCAAGGAGGCCATAGAGATGAAGGAGCAGATCGACGACCAGTTGAGCAAAGGTTTCATTCGATCCAGCGCTTCACCATGGGGGGCACCAGTGCTCTTTGTGCCAAAGAAGGATGGTACGGTCCGGTTGTACATCGACTACCGGGCGTTGAAATCCATTACCATCAAGAACAAATATTCGTTGCCTCTGATAGATGATCTGTTTGACCAGTTGAGTGGAGCGAAGGTATTCTCCAGGATAGACTTGAGGTCAGGCTACCACCAGGTGAAGGTCAGAGCTAAAGACATCCAGAAGACGACGTTCAACATGAAGTACGGCCAGTACGAGTTTTTGGTGATGCCATTTGGTCTTACAAATGCGCCAGCTGTCTTCATGAACTTGATGAATAAGATATTTCACCAATATCTTGATAAGTTCGTCGTAGTATTCATCGACAATATTTTGATATACTCGAAGACGCTAGAGGAGCACGAGGAGCACTTATGGACAGTTCTCGAGATTCTGCGGAAGGAGAGACTGTATGCAAAGCTGTCAAAGTGCGAGTTCTTTCTTGACCGGATAGAGTTTCTCGGTCATGTGGTTACTGGAGATGGTATCTCAGTGGACCCCAAGAAGATTGCTGCCATTGAGACATGGAAGGCTCCGACATCAGTAGCAGAGATCAGGAGTTTCTTCGGCTTAGCAGGCTATTACAGAAAGTTTGTCCAAGACTTTGCCAGGATAGCCGAGCCCATGACGAAGCTGACACGGAAGGACGCAGAGTACATCTAGACAGAGGCATACCAGGCAGCATTTGATGAGCTGAAGAGAAGACTGATGACTGCACCGATTCTTCCACTACCATCAGGACCAGGAGGCTTCACTATTTACAGCGACGCTTCAGGAAAGGAGCTAGGATGCGTTCTACAGCAGCATGGGAAAGTGATTGCCTATGCATCTAGGCAACTGCGGACTCATGAGCAGAACTATCCTACTCACAACTTGGAGTTAGCTGCAGTGATTTTTGCTCTCAAATTGTGGAAGCATTATCTGTACGGAGAGTGAGTGGAGATCTTTACAGACCACAAAAGCTTGAAGTACGTGTTCACGCAGAAGGAGCTGAACATGAGACAGTATAGATGGTTGGAGTTGATGAAGGACTTCGACATTGATCTACAGTACCATCCTGGGAAGGCGAATGTAGTAGCAGATGCGCTGAGCAGGCATCCGATGGCATGGTACATGAGAATGGATCGACATTTACGTGAGGATCTAGAGAAGCTTGGTATCGAGATGATTCTACCAGGAGCTGAGATGCAGATGATGGTACTGGATATTCAGTCGGGTCTGATGGATCAGATCAAGGAGACTCAGTTTACAGATGAGAGCCTCCGTCGACTTAGAGTTCAGGCTTTAGCTGGACTACTTGATGACTTCACCCTTGCAGAGGATGGATCTTTGAGGTACGATAATCGGTTATACGTGCCGAAGGGCGAGCTGATTGAGGCGATCTTACAGAAGGCACATCAGTCATATCTACCCTGGGGCCAACAGGATGTATCGTGACTTGTGGGAGCATCTCTGGTGGCACGGGATGAAGATGGACGTAGCACGTTTTGTCTCGAGGTGCCTAGTGTGTCAGCAAGTAAAGGCAGAGCGACAGAGACCAGCCGGTCTATTGCAGTCTTTACCCATTCTCGAGTAGAAATGGGAACACATTACTATGGACTTCGTTTCAGGGCTTCCTCGTTCCCAAGGAGGGAAGGATGCCATTTGGGTGATCGCCGACAGATTGACGAAGTGTGCTCACTTCATACCCTTCAAGGTGGGGCTGTCCACCGAGAAGTTGGCAGAGCTATATGTGCAACGGATAGTTCGTTTGCATGGAGTGCCAATGAGCATTGTGTTAGATCGAGACAACAGATTTACTTCCCACTACTGGCGGAGCTTACATGAGGAGTTGGGCAGCCGACTCAAATTTAGCACGACGTACCACCCGCAGACTGACGGACAGTCGGAGAGGATGATCCAGATGCTCGAGGACATGCTGAGGACTTGCGTATTAGATTTTGAAGGATCATAGGAGAGTTATCTTCACTTGGTAGAGTTTTCATACAACAACAGCTACCAAGCCACAATCGGCATGTCACCCTTCGAGGCATTGTATGGACGGCGATGCCGCATACCACTCTTTTGGGACGACATCGAAGACAGAGTTATGCTCAGACCAGAGATGATCACTGAGGCAGCAGAGAAGGTCCGGATGATCAGAGACAAACTCAGAGTTGCTCAGGACAGGCAGAAGCACTAGGCAGATGCTTGTTGCAGACCAATGGAGTTCGCCGATGGAGACATGGTGTTGGTGAAGATATCACCTACCAGAGGGACGATTCGATTCGGATTAGGGGGCAAGTTGAGCCCTAGGTACGTTGGTCCGTTCGAGATACTCGGCAGGATTGGAGAGGTAGCCTACAGAGTTGATCTACCACCCAACTTGGAGGGCGTTCACAACGTCTTCCACGTGTCTCAGCTGAGGAGATACGTTCCCGACCCCAGCCATGTACTGGATCATTCAGAGCTGGAGATCGAACCGAGCCTTGGAGTCGCAGAACAGCCCGTGGAGATATTGGACCGCAGAGATAAGAGGCTGAGGAACAAGGTCATCCCCTTAGTCAGAGTAGCATGGAGAAGACACTCGCCAGGAGAGTCCACTTGGGAGCGGGAATCAGACATGAGGGAGAAGTACCCTTATCAGTTCGATCCACCAGCAGAGAGAGAGTAGTCTTTTGCTTGCCACCTTGGAAATTTCGAGGACAAAATTTTTTCAAGGAGGGAAGATTTGTAACCCCTATTTTTAAAAAATTTAATAAATGAAAAATAATTCTAAATTTGCCTAAAATTGATTTCATTACGTTCTAAATACTTTTCTGTTAATTTTAGAATTTTTTTGCGATTTGTTTGTAGTCGTTTGGACGTCATTTGAATTTTTTGGAATTAAATAACTGCTACCGTAAAAGCTGCATATCTCCCCATTTTGGCAAAACGGTAAAAATCTAACCCTAGGGTCAAGTTAGTAATTGACCATGGTTAGTTTGCCCTAATTTTATTTTTTATAAATAGGCTCTCATCCCAATGTAAAAATCCTAAATTCAAAAATCAATTTTATTTGAATCCTCAAAATAATTCTTTTTTATTATTCTCTTCCCGGTTCTGTTACGAACTTCGACGATCGCCGTTACGAACTCCGGCGAACCCCCTATCTCGGCAACCAGAGCATGAGGAGACCTGCAACCAGTACCAAATAAAAGAGGATAGCGAGCTCCACTGTATTCCGACGACCAACGCCGCCCACGGCCGCCGTACCGCCGCTGCCATAGCCCGCCCGACCGACGAGGTAGGTCGAACTTCGGTTCGTGCATTTTTTCTTCACTTGGTTAGCACGGATGTGTTCGTCTCGACAAGACGAATCGATTGCCACTAGTTTCGACACACTCCAACACAAATACATGGAGAAAACCCAAACCCTAGTTAGGACACGTCACAAAATTGTGTTGTGGTGACACGTAGTTGTGACCAACGTGTCGAGAATCTTATGACGAGCACATTTGTATGCTTCGACACAATTTTTCGTGTCTAAATAGCCCGACACGAGCTCTGGACACGTTTCGGAGTGTCCACACATGGTTCGGACACGAAGAAGGAGACCCAGCCCAACCTGCTAGGGGTTCAACAAATATTAAATGCCCCCCTTTTCTTAACAGTGGGCCAATTGGCCCATTGGCTAGCGCGTGGGCAGTTAAACCCTTCCTCATCCCCTGCCTAGGTTCGAACCCCCCTTAGGCTGTGGACCACATTTTTGGAGCATTTTAGTTTTATATATATATATATATATATATATATATATATATATATATATATATATATATATATAGGTCCATTAACACACTAAAATTAAAAGAAACCCCCACCCTTTCATACAGACCGAGCTGGCCTACTGGCCAGCGCAGCCACTGTTGAACCCGCACACCCCCCTTACTGACCTGGTTCATGTATATATATATATATATATATATATATATTTTTTATAAATTTTATATATATATATATATATATATATATATATATATATATATATATATATATATATATATATATATATATATATATATAATTTTTGTCATTTAAATTTTTGTCATTTAAATTACGCCATTTAAATTTATGTCAATATAAATACAGTGCCTATACTGTAATATATATTTTAAATTCTGTCATTTAATTCTGTCATTTAAGTTTATGTCCATAGAAATATAGTGCCTATACTATAATATGTAAATAAATACAGTACCTATACTGTAATACGTATTTATAAATATAGTGCATATACTGTAATATGCACGCTTTCAATTTTTGCAAATTAAATTCGATGTATTTAAATTCCGCATTTATTAACGATTTACGTACTTTGTGCAAATGAGCACTCTGAGTCCAAGCCTAGTATGGGTTGATCGGACTCAGGTGAGCCTACACATATTTGAGGTCTAGTCAAGTCATATTGGACTTGATTCACGGCTTCGGGTCCCGTATCTGGACTTCGGTTCAATTTCAATACACAGATAAATACATTAAATAATTATTTATTTAATTTCAGAATATGTGCTTTATGAACTTTGAATTTTTAGACCACTTTTTGTTGCTGAATAAATTCTAGAAAAATTACTATAAAATACTATGTTAATTAATCTAATTTAATATAATTTTTCTATGATTTAACCTACTGTTTTGGCACTGTTTAAAAATAGTAAAACAGAACTCATTTTCAATGTACACTTGTATTCTGATTTTTAATAAATACTTACACTGGATCATAAATTCCAAAAAATTTATATTAAACTACTATAATTAACAAAGATCAATTTGGTATATTATTTCATATATAATAGTACTGTATAACTATCTTAATAATTATTAGAACATAATGTAAAATCTGATTAATTAATTAATTAATATTGACTTGTGTGTTTTTGTGTGTTTTTGGAATATTTTAGTATCGGGACCTTACCCTACCTTAGTGTAGAGACCTACTTGTTATTCTAGATGTTGAAACAGCTCACTTTAGACTACTAGAGCTTCACATAGCTAGTGCCCTATTAGGAGCCGTGTCACAACACTAGTGTAATCTTAATCATAACTTAGAGGCTGAGTTGTATATCATTTTTACAGGACACAGGACATCTGTACCTTCATATTATTACTCTTGCTTTGCTCAAGGCAAGTACCCCTACAAACTTATTTACTGTATATGATAATGAACTGTGAATGAGCCATGTTAAAATACTGCTTTATGGAAACTACAAACTTATATCATTACATGCTTTATATGGATTCTCAGTATCTTCACATGCTTAGAAGAGCTTTTACATGATCTCACATGATGGTTACGGGGACACGGGGGAAACTGATAGTTGAGTACGTGATCATGCCCTTATTTGTACGTACGTACCGAGCAAGGTCGCATTGTATATACATACCTTGTCGTAGGCTTTTATCCCGTATTTTTGTACGGATGTACACCTATGCTTGTTACTTGTCCGTATGTACATTTTAGATTTATGGCTTGTACACTGGTACATTCTATACCTATTGACCGATCATGTACCTGCTCCAGTTTTAAACTATATATATGCATGTGTCGCCATGACAAATGCATCCTTGCCATGATAGTTGTGATTTTACATGATAGATTGTGCCATGTTAGGATTGCAGTCACTTCATCTCTTACCATGTCATGATCAGTATTATATGTTTGTAGTACAACTACTTGCTTCCGTCCTGACATGATAACGTTGTAGGTGTACTTTCCGAGAAGGAAATGCTTTGCGATACTTTTTATGGAGCTGCTTTTGAGGACCTGGCCTTTGCTCCAGAAGAGGCCCCAGCGGGGAACCTTGCTTAGACTTGCGAGTCGATTTGAGACTTAGACTTAGAGTTATTACAACTTTTATTTAGTTACTGGACCTTGTCTCCAGTTATTACTTTGGAAGTGTATTAAACTTTAAAACATATTTGCTTTCATCTATAAATGCTGTGTTGTGACAAACAATTTCAAAATGCTTTAAATATAATAATTAGCACACTTAGTACTATCCTGACTATCTTCTAGAACAGCTTACTATGCTTTTACCAAGCGTAGGCTGGACATGGCTCGGCCTGGCCCAACAATTTGGGTAGCGGGTCGTGACAGACCTCCTCTCTTCCACCATTTTTATCCTTGCGACATAAGCTCTTAGCAGAAGCCTCAATAGCATGCCCAGATTGCCTGGTTTCCATCACTTCCATACCACCACCGGTTGTCCACTTATCACTCACCTGGCGTACGCGGACGACGTCCTTATCTTCTCCTCTAGAGACCTCGGATCGATCGAGGTGGTTCTTCGAACGCTCGATCGATATACCAGATGCTCCGGTCGGCGCATCAATAACAACAAGAGCGTCATCTATACCCACCATAAAACTGACAGATCTCGCTCTATGGACCTCTCCAACATGACCTCATTCACCACGGCCTACCCACGGTTCCTTTATTTGGGCTGCCCGCTGGTGTACGGAAAAGCGAACTTGGGCATATTTGAACACCTTGTAGACAATATCCTCAAAATGATTGTGGGATGACACAATGCTACCCTTTCCCCTGGGGGTAAGAGGATCCTTATCAAACATGTTCTTTCTTCTATCCCGTTATACACCCTTGCTGTCTGCTCCCCGCCCAAGAAGGTCCTCCACTCTCTCGAAGCCCTTTTCGCCAAATTCTTATGGGTCATAGCGACGAAAAGGACAAACATCACTGGGCCAGTTGGGATACTATGGCCAAACCCACAGCAGAAGGGGGTCTGGGATTCAGCAGGCTAGTCCACATCGTGGATACATGTTCCATGAAGATGTGGTGGAAGTTGCATTCGGAGACCTCGTTGTGGACGAGATTCATGAGAGCCAGATACTCCAGATTCTCTCATCTGACGGAGGCGGTCACCAACAACAGATACTCGGCGTCGTGGCATCGCATAACTCGGGGACGAAACCTCGCTGAACCTTTCATTCGTCTGACGTTGGGCAACGAAAGATCATCGGCCTGTCTGGTACGGTGGCTTAGTGCAGACACCATCCGACCCAACGTCCACACTCCGCAGGGATGCGTAATTAGGGATCTTTGAGAGGAAAGTTTCAGATGGAATTGGGAGAGGGTTAGAAATTGGCTCGGACAGCCGGCGGCCGACGACCTCCTTGCAGCTAACCTTCGGGTCAATGACACACCCGACACGTGGAGA
The DNA here is from genome assembly GCA_029216955.1 of Iris pallida. NCBI lineage: Eukaryota > Viridiplantae > Streptophyta > Magnoliopsida > Asparagales > Iridaceae > Iris > Iris pallida. Next base: position 37,644 of record JANAVB010033173.1, on the reverse strand, counting down.
TGGTCCCCTAACCCGAGCGAAAATTTTACGCTGGCATCCACAAAAATAGTTACCAGAGGCAGTTGCGTATCATATCGCATGTACACTAAGTTTTGGCATTGTTGCATTCCCATCAAATGGTCCATCCTCATATGGCGTGCATTATGCCGAAAGCTTCCGACGGACGATTCCATCAGATCTTTCTCATTCAGCCTCGTGTCCAGATGTCATTGCTGCACGGAGCACTCTTCGAAATCGGTAGAGCACGTTCGCCTTTCGGGTGAGCTGGCGAGTCAGATCAGGTTTAATCTTCACCTTAGACTGAGCCTTACCCCCTCGACTGGAGGCCTCCATGATCTTCTAACCAGCTGGGGAAGCTCATACGGACACCAGATCGTCGTAACTGGTGGTATTTGGGTCTTATGGAAGAACGGAAACAAATTCAGATATGAAGGCTGTCAACTCCCCCCCTCCTCAATTATTCAGAGAGGTTATCAGACAAATTCTAAAAGCTAGGAGGCGATGCTCCCATGCCCCCAACACTCTCAAGGAGGCCCTTGCTTAGCTTTTTTCGGGTTCTCGCTCCTTCCGACGTCGTCGAGACCCGGGTCCCCATTTTGTACGTTTTCTTCGCAATTTCTTTTCTTTTGCTCTTGCTGCGTTGTGCGCGCTTACTAGTATATGCTTCGACATTTTGCGCCTATTACTTCAATAAAGTTTCATTTGCTTTGAATATATATATATATATATATATATATATATATATATATATATATATATATAAGTCATCTAATCTTAACCGTTGATTTTTCAACGATTAAGACTATATGACTTAAACAAGATCCAACGGGTGTTCTCATGGGGATGCATAGGGGATGCAAAACTGAGGGGATGCAGATCTCTCCTTTCTCTCTCTCTCTCTCTATATATATATATATATATTATATAATATATATATATATTATATAAAGAAAAAATATAATATTATAAATAAAACTAATGATATAAATACCATATTAACTATCCTCACAATATGATACTAATCTATATACATATATGTATAGTAATACTTATAGTATAGGTACACCAATACTTTATTAACATAAATAATAATAATAATAATAATAATAATAATAATAAAACTTTGATAAAAGCTACAACTATAAAGAATAGCTAATGCTTCTTCCTCGAGAAGCCAAAGAAAGGACACCGTAATAGTAGGTTCAGGAAGAAAGAGAAAGGAAGGCTGTGAGGAACAGGGTGGGAGTGAGTGCTAGAGAGGGGAGAGAAGCATTGATCGGGAGTGAGATGGTGAACGGTGAAGACGAGTGGACAAATCGAGAGGAAGGAGAGGAAAGAGGGGAGATCGAAGCTGTAAGAGAGGGGCTTACTGGGGTGGACAGCGCACTATTTCGGAATAGCAGCACATCGATCTCAAAGGAAGTGCAGTAGCAGATGGCGGAGGGGCTGGCCACGGGAGGTCGTCATCAGGGCAGTGCGGTGCTCGGGAAAGGGCACTGGTGGCGGTAGCGGTCGTCTTCTGTGACGTGCGGTGGGGCGGCATCGTCGGGCCTGGTCGGGGCTCGACGGAGGTAAGTCGTAATGGGGTAGTTTTTTATGAAATTTCTTTTGGGATGAAGCGGTGAGGTTGTCGTCGGGCTCCGACGGTTGGCCGACGCGCTGGTTTGATGCGCGCGACTAGTTAAGCTATTGACGATAATGGGGTATTAGTGGGGGTGTTGGGAGGAACAAGTGGTGGTACTCGTAATATGTTGTGGTGGTCTGATGGCAGCAGGCCTGGTGGTGTTGGGGTAGACGGATTGGTCGGCCAGAGTGGTCGGACAGGAATAGGTTGGGTGGTCGCAGGTGGTGGCGGGTTTTTGGCCGGAAGAGGGTAGTCGACGGGGTATTGGGGTTAGGGATCTGCGAATTTACGATGGACAGTGGCAAAGCCTAGGTTACGGTTAGGGTTAGGGATCTGTGAATTTGTTGGGATCGTCGTGTCCTGGGAATCGGACACGACAAGAGATATTGGGATTTTTGTCCTACGTGACACAGGGACGAAGTCGTGGTCCGGGGTTGTCGGATACTGTAATTGGTATATGTAAATGTAATACTAAAATATTGGAAAGACACCAGGGGTCGAACTCGAGGCTGTCACGGCTGACAGGGGAAATGAAAACGGACACGGTGTACACATCTTGGTGGAGAAAATTTGTGGAATAATTTTTGTGTAGAGAAACCATAGGGAGGCTTCCCTATATATATGGGGTGGAATTAAACTCCTATTGGGATAAGGTTAGGGAAAATTTAAACCCCTTTTTGATAATCTCACTTTTAATTTAAATCGATTTCAAAACCTAATTTAATCAAATCCAAATCCAAATTAAACTAGATAAATCTTTATCTTTTAATTAAAGCTATTCAAAATCAAATTAATAAAATTTAATAATAAATAAAGTAAAATATCTTTTTATAAATTGAAATAATAATTAATTTTGAAAATTAAAATATACTTGAATTTAATTTCATGTACCTCACATGTGAATAGAACATATTATTTACAAAATATTATTTCCTAAAGTATCACATATATTTTACAACAAATACAAAAGCCTTTTTATAATAAATAAAATAAATAAAGTTTTGGCAATCGAGACACATTTTATAACTCAATAGATAAAGATATTTACTTATACTATTTTGACATAAAATATCTATTTTTCTATAATAAAACTTTTTGTATAAAAATAAAATACTTTGTATATACGTATTCGCTCGACGTATAATCATCAAAAAATAAAACAATACCAAAATAAATTCTTTACTTAAAAAATTATAGTAAAACATTTAGGGGATTTACATCCTACCCAACTTACAAGAATTTCGTCCTCGAAATTAATAAATAACTAGGGTAGGTAGGGTTGGGAGGTAGAATGATTTTTGGATAAGAAAAATACGATCAAAGCATTGTAGAAGTAAGTGACACATGCAAAATGGATAACTTTAGAAAATCGTCATTTAGATAACTTAAAAAAATCAAGGATATGGTTTGGATAATGAATGATAGTCGCCAGTTAATACAAGAAATAAAAAGACTAAGGGATAAGAAATGAAGGTAAAATAACTAGAGGTCGTGAGTATATGGTTCCTTAGAGAAGATTGAATGATAGTCGTCTAGGTTGGGGGCATGATTAAGGATATGATTCTAATCATTCTTATGTTTTTAAATGATGATAATAGATTTAGGGTCGATGGAAGGACGAGCAGTTCAAGACGAGGATATAGTCACCTGAGTTGGTAATGGCTAGCTACAATTACGTATATAAAATTATCTTTGCCATAGGTGATAGGGAAACTAAAGGGAATACTCCGTGACTACGTGCATTTGTTTTTCAAAATAGGTGACGAAAAACAATAAAAGCTCAAGGAGATGGGATTGAATTACAAATATGGGTTTCAAAGACGATTGAATAGTTCGAAAAGAAGGTTGTTAAGACAGTTGCAGATGAGATCCTGGAGGGCAAGTTTAACTTTATCTCAATTCACGTAGAATAATCGTATGAAGGGCGAACCAAGTGTACTTGGTTGATCAGACCATAATGCACCATTTCTGATTAGACAATATGTTAGTGGGCGCATGCGCAAATAACATATGTCTTGAACAAGCTTGATAAAGGATAAGATTGAAAAACTTAGCTATAATAGTAGCATTAGTTAAGATGGTTAAAATATAAGTATGCGAGATTATCATGAAAGTAAGCATAAACAGTTCAAGTCCCTTAAGAATCTAAGTCTTGTCCGGTGTTTGGGCCTATATCGTCGTCCTACTATCGTTTTGTCTAAGGCCTTGGTCGAACAAATAGGTTAAGGTCCTCTAAACTCTGTAGTCTTGGTAAACCTATTAATATCCTCTTTAATGGGTCATAAGGGAAAAGGGGATAAGTTGTGAGGCATTATACCCAACTTACAAGAGTTCAACTAGTAGTGTAATTAAATCAATAGGGCATACAAGTCGTCTTTCTAACCTCTATTATGCACGAAAGAAAAGATAAGGTTTACAATAATATAGATTTTCTTATTCATAATAACCTCTCCTTTTTCAGCTTACTTAGTGCTACCCTTCGCACTTGGAACCTTGTTGGAGGAAATATAGATTTTTTGGAGGCCGTGAATTTAAATATTTAGCGAATTTGTTCCTGAATATTATTTTGGTGTATTACTGGATTAGTAATAGTTATTGTGAATGAGCAAATAAATGATTTTTGTGAGTAAATATTATGTACATGGTTGTTATTGAGGTCTGGACAGCGTAATACCGCTGATGCTGCGGCGTAGGCTGGACTTGGCCATGAACTCCTATCATAAAAGTGGAAGAGTGACATGATTTTTGTCATACAGACCAAAGTAATATGATTGTTAATGCTGCAGATCTATAACACAGTTATATTATCATTAAATGATACATGAAGACAAATGCTTGATTTGAGATATTGAATGTAATGCTTTATTAGACAATGATGATATGGTGCGAATAAGTTGACGGTTAATATGATTCGATTAATTTGTTGAGAGTATATCGAAATGAATACAGATGCAACAAAAATAAAGAATCGATTGACAGAATTAAAGAAAAATATGATAATGGAAATGTTGACCCTTAAATCGTGAACCTTAGCATATGGATCAATGTGGATATGAAGGAATTGGAAGGAGTTGGATTGCTGGAAATTGTATATCAGATTGGGATTTAGATGGTAATATTGCTGGATCAATTTTACTCGATATTTAGGTAAGTCTAGAATGAGCCTCTATGGGAGTTTGTTTCTTGAGGATGACCATGGGTAGACAGAGTTGAACCAAGATACCGTGGGTTATATAACCAATTGTCGGCATAGCCGACAATGGCGAATAGTTGTTCAGATTGAATTTATATCCAAAGGTCTGGGTAGAGTTCCTTGGAACTGTCGGTTGATTGTTAGTCCTAAGAATAACAATTAGTATGGTCCCTAGTAGCCGTCATTCTATTAGAGTGACCTAAATGATTAGGTTTAGCTGTCGGTATAGTTAGCCTTAGAAAATTAATCGAATAATAGGGTGACCTTTGAGGACCCATGTCACGCCCTGATTCGGTAGAATCGATAGTCATCCGCTCGGGCGTGATGCCGTACGATCCTAAATTGCACACGCACAAGAAAATTTTATAAGGTTATCTGAAACACAATATTCAAATCCAGTACGCAGAGAAATTGAACTCATTTATATAGAAGGAAACTTTGTCTTTCATTGATAATATACTTGTTTACAAGGTTCGATTACGAAAGATGCCGTGCGGTCTTACAAAGTGACTCAAATGAGATAGTCGTCCAATACATTCCCTTTATATAAAGTACAAAATTACTCTCTTGGACCTGTGATCGGTGAGAGTTGATGCGACATGGTGTAGACTTGATCATAGTCTTCAAAATGTTACAGATTTGCCTTCGCAAGCTAGCAAGGCTTCAAAATGTTCTTAGCATCACCTTCAGTTTCTTGGCACGTTATCCTGGTTCGAAGCACCTATAGAGAGTGAGGGTCAGTATATTACACATGTACTGGTAGATAACTAATTATATCTGTGCTCTCATTTGGTTCAAAGAATTATGTGAACATGCATACATATATTTTGTGAACTTTCTAGCCATCCTAATAATTCATGAAAATATTTGAAAGGAATAAATAGCATAATGACGACAGTTCTTACCCATGACAGAGCGTGCCATTGCAGTATAAGCTTGTCATGTTATTTCCTATCATATTAATAATGTTAAAAAATAATAGAGTGCAATTGTGAAGGTCACTGGCATAACAAGCCATCCTGGACATATAGCTTGGTAAGATAGAGGTTCTTTACCACATTTAGCGAGCCTCGTTGAAAGCCATTGTAAACCGTGGCAAGCATCTAGCATAGCTATCCGTGTTTCTTCCTAGGCCGGATCGGTTCCGTGGCCCTGGGATACCGTCTGAAGAAATAATCATACTTGTGGACAAGTTTTCTGTAACCGTGCTAATCTAACAAGTTTTTCGACACACATTTCATGGTATCGTTGTAGTATTCACTTAATCGATTCAATCTTTGCTTAGCACAGTTCTAAATAGCATGGTATTTAACAAGCACGTAATGGTTATATGACAAGCAGTTCTATAGCCCGTATATTGTTCGCAAAAACAAAAGTTTTTTGAGAAAACTAAGTTACAAAGTGAGAAAGAGAGTACAAGGGTAAAATTTTGATTCCGAGGAAGACAATTATAGAAATCTGATCAACAAATGATCGCTTTATCCCTTGGACGATGCGATGTCAAAGAAAAAAACTCTTGAACGTGCTGCAGCAACTTGGTCAAGAGATTATGATCTTTAGTGATCCTTTATGAAGTGATTTTGAACACTATTTAGAGTTTTGAGATAACAATCAGATAGTTATACTGATTGGCGCACAGTACAATTGGTGCACCATCACCCATTTGCATGAATGGTTGGCTTAACTACATGGGACGTATGGCATTCCATGAAAGAGATGCGCTTGGTCGTGGGCAGTATTACATGTACGTTCTTCGATATTAGTAGCATGCGTGCCACATCATCTAACTGCTTCTGGACGATAATTGATTAATTGGTGCCAATTGATGAATGACGCATGTTGTTGTTAGGCGCCATTTATGAAAAAGTGCTAAGCATCTTGAAACTTATTTTATTCCTTCGCTCCAACCACGCATGGCACAAAGTAAATGACAAAATGTAATGATGATTCTGGCATATCCTTTTCGAGCACCGCGCGCTCGAGATTCGAGGATATCTTCTTCATTAAACGTGTTGTCAGTCATAATGACAGATGTTTGGCTTCTCAAAGAATCTGGCCATGTGTCCTCCAGTGCCATGTAATGTTCGGCGCTATCTGATACAATACACCATCTGACCCTATGCGCCATTTGATAAGTGCAGTTTGGCGCTATCTGTTAATGGCGTATTTGCAATATTTGATATATTTTGCGCTTCTACATAACCCCCTTCAAAGTTTTCAAATTTCAAAAAATTCAAAATTTGAAATACTTTGAATAAGAAGCGACCTTGCGCATTTGGCGTACTACAGAATATTAATCGACCCGGATTTCATGCGCACTTTGTGCAGATGTTACGCTTAGGCTTTCACTATAAATATCAGTGAGAAGAGAGAGATTTTTTACTTGAAAATTTATCTCTCAATCTCTCCTCGTCTTCTCTCTCTCACTCTTCTAAGTTCTCCGAGCATCGGCAATGGCACCAAGGAGATCCAGCACGGACAAAGGAAAGGGAGTCACCGGAGCTACTTCACGTACATCGCCACTGAGGGCGCCACAATACGCACCACCGTCTGAGAGAGCCGAGGAAGCAAACGCCGCTCTCGAAGGTGATTACTTCGTTGGGGAAGATGAACAGTGCACTTAGTGCCAGTTGATAACGACGCCAACTAAAAGCAAGCATCAACCGCCTCTTTCAGAGTGTTGGTTGGCGCTGCACAATTTTCTAAATAGTGCCACCTCTTTCAGAATGTTGGCTGAAAATATATCGCACGCCCTTTGTTTATGTAAAGTGCGCTATGCGCTATGTATCAAAATCTTATATGCACAAAAACAATAACTGTGATAACACATGCACAAATTTAAAAAATTTCATCCTATATGCGCAATTGGAAAACGGTCATACTTCATGCACAAAGAACGAGAAAACTGTCATAATGCATGCACCAGCTAGAAGAATGTCATATTGCATGCGTTATTTAGAGAATTGCCAATTGCATGCGCCATTTAGAGACTGTCATACTGCATGCACAATTTAGGGATTTCCATACTGTATACGCCATTTAGAGACTGTTATACTGCATGCACAATTTTAGGGAATTGCCATGTTGCGCAGAGTTAAAATCACTTAGATAATTTTTGTAAAAAATAATCTTTCATGATTTTAACTTTTGTTTATCTCTTGCAGTTGATCTTAGGAAAGATCCTCATGCGAAGATATTGGCTTCTACTTTTCGAGTATCAGAATACCACGAAGATCTATCTCATGTCCCCTTCCTGCAATATGGCCTTCCTATTACCAATAGAGCTCTGCTAGAGTTCCAAGATGAAAAGACTCTACTATGTTTGATAAATAGTAAACCCTTCTTAAGTATAGATCAAGTTCCCCATATGAAATTAGCCTTCTTGTTTGGAGAAGCCATTGAAAAGCCTCACAGCCTAAGTTGAAACGAGAAAGACAAGTTTATTAGAGTGGAGATAGATTAGTATATCTCACAGACATGACGAGGCATTTATCTCTATCCCGATTCGCCCATGCTAGCTACCCTTAGAAAATGTCATGGGATTTGACTCCATTCCAACAGGCTAGGGTTGGAAAGATATGCCACAAATTAGGGCCTCAGAAGAGGGACATATTCTTCAGTTCATCAGAGAAGTATAACAAACATTTGAGAGGCTTGAAACCAAGATGTATGCCGGCCAAGGATTCATCTTTGATGATTTTGGTCAGAGTACCCTACTTTGCGAACACCTTTCTAGTGGCAGGAGGATCATATCCTACTCCGTATATGCGGCTAACCGGTTTGATGAATCCAGACATCAAATACTGGAACCGACTTTCAGTCTGGGCTCTAAGCAACTTTAAAGACAAACTGCTTGAATTGGAACTTTATGACCTGTCTTGACCACTTCTTGTGGCATCTGCACCAATTCTAATATGTTTTTAGCCTTGGTGGAGAGGTATAACAATAGGACAGGTACCTGTGTGACTCCTCGTGGAGAGATAAGCCTTGCCCTTCATAAGATGCAATATATTTCACATCTGCCAATGAGTGACAATTCCTATGAAGAATATGTGCCAACTGAAGAAAAACTAGAGACTCTGGCCAAAGCAAACCCGCAAATGGTGGCAGTCTTTGAAGAGTTGTTATGTTATTTCATGATTTGCACTCTTTTGTATAAGAGTAAGGCGATTGGGACGTGCTACCTATCCAAATGGTTAATGTATCTATTCCTTGGCCATGTTCCAGAAATTAAGGTGCAAGAACACTTAGACTGCGAGCCTCGCTTCTTCGAACTACTCAGTAGTAGTACTATCGAGAGACTAGTAGAAGAGTCAAGGCATGTTGACCATAAGCTGACAGAAGATTGGCATGATTTTGCCGCTGGTACTCCTATCGAGAATTATATAAGATAGGGTGGTATAACCATGTCTCGAGAAGCTACTTTGGCAGGCTTTCTCTCTCTTTGGTTGCGACGGTTCATGGTTCCCGGAGCTGGTGCCGTCGACCGAATCCATCGAGGCATACTATTCGCTGCTTTGTGTTTATTATTTGGGTACAAGATGGATATTCTTTCTGCGATGACTTGTCGGCTGAATGTAAGTCTTCGTGCATTTAAAAACACCATGATGGAGAAGCCCGACACTCGAGACGAGTTTTCTCATACTGAGATACCATACACTTATTTATTTGGCTTGTTACTACTACATCATCCCAGTTTGATAGATCCAGCTCTCGGTGCTACAGGAGGAGATTTTATCGGCCGTTATGCCACGTCTTAATGGAAAGTGAATTCTCTTTTTGATTGTAGAAAGGCATTGAACATGGGCTCTGAGTGGAGGTTCTTCAGCATTGCCCTTCTTCCAGCTATGGAAATTTTCCACCTCTCATCATGGACTTAGAGCTTATGTCTACTTGTCCACCTCCACCAGCTTTCATGTGGTTGAAAATGATCAGACCTTCTAACCTAGTGTATTGGTTCGAGGATGAGTGTTTTCTGGAACCATATCTGCCTAGCTGATTTGCTCGCTAATTTGGCTATGACCAAATGCATGTTGGAAATGTAATCACCTGTCTGAAAGCTTTCGGATATTAATCGACGGTGCTAGAGGATGGAGGTATTATAGTGCGAGGGGCACTAAAGTTATGTTCACCATGCCTTCTGCTACCTTTGTAGCGGGCTCGCGTATGTTGCATACATACACAAATTTCTATACCTCAGCCAATACTTTTTTCGAGGGTTTTTCGTTGTCTGATAGCTTCGTTAGCGTCAGAAGGTCTCGGACAGAGACCAAGACTACTATGGAATTTACAGAGGCTGAAGAGAATTTTCATGTTGACGAGCCTATAGAAGTTACACTTGTCGGTTTCCCTGATGAAATACATTGTGCGCTGTATGTCACCCTCAAAATGCGGAAAGAGAAATCTCCCATAAAGGGGACTTGCAAGAAACAGAAAACTGGGGACTCATCTACCCAATCTGCCCCAGAAGAGCCTCATTCTCCCACCAAAGTTCAGGGAAAGAAAAAGAAAGAAGTAATCGTTATTGAAAAGCATGTGGCAAGGACGAGGCTTCAAACACGACAACTAAAAGCGGGCCTTTCCTCTAGAGAAACATCTTCCTTCAAGGGAGCAACCCCATCTCCTATCCAGAAGGGAAGTAGAATTTCCATTGAAGAAACCAGTAAAGAGCCGATTGTGCAGGATGAACCTTCCGGAACTGAGGGATCACCTCCACTACCACTTAAGCACAAAATGAGGAGAAAATTATTGGCAACCGGAGTTGAGAAGGAAAAAACTGTAGTCTCGCCTATTTTATCATCACCACTGCAGTCTCCTGATCATCCAGAACCGTTATTGCCGTCACAAGATCCATTGTCTCCAAAAGGTGATACCCTTACTCTTTTACTCCAACATGAGTTATTAAATGATAACCCATTAGCCATTTGTATTGATATTTTTTGATCTCCAGAACCTCCACCAACCAGTGCTCCAGCTCCAGTTACTACAGCGGATACTCCTCCGATTACTGTTTCAGAACTAGTAGTCGTAGGGTTCACCATTCCCTTTTCTACAACGACATTGACAGTGTTTGTTCAACAGGATTAATATCGCCACCGGTCATTGATGACGTTCCAAGGGTCACGGTTCCTGAAGAAACATTAACTTTACAAGATGTTATCCCGAAAGTTCCAGCTCCCTCAATAATCCAATCTCCCATAGCTCCTATCCTGAACGAGGTTCCATCCAAGAAGATGAGAAGATGATAGAAGCTTTACAGGATTATGATTTTGGAGATAAAATGATTGAGGAGAACCCTGTTGATGCGGCCTCCGATCTTGAAGTGGCCCAAGGGACTCAAGCTTCGGTAGCCAAAGATGGCCATATTATTATTGAGGGTGGTGAGCACCCTGTTGGAGATGAGGGCAACTAGAGCCCTAATAATGATGATCAGACCCTCGATGAACCATAAGGCGATAAGAATTCTGATGCTGAAGTTGAGGGCGATGGAAGCCCCGATGATGATGAGGGTGATAAAGACTTTGTGGAAGGTCTTGAAGACCCTAGGGGTGATGAGAACCCTGATGATAAATACTAGGTGATAAAGACCTTGCTAAGGGAATCGGAGGTGTTGGGGGTGATGAAAACCCCGATATTGATTGCGAGGGGAGTCAAACCCTATTGAATAAGTTTTTGAAATAGAGAGGGCAGATGAGGCATCTCCATGTGGCCACACTGAATCAGGGGCTGGAAGCATCCGTTTTATGTCAAATGGCTCGGAAGCAGAAAGTAGTCAAGAGACCAGAAAGACTCTGAACCTTATGCGGCTCTGACACTCTGACAAAAAGAAGATAAGACGCGGCACAGGGTCCACGTGTCCGGATATAGTCATACGACCAGAAAGACTATGACCCGAGCTGCATGAACCTTATGCTGCTCAATCTATCTGCTTCATGCGGCCAAGGGTGACTAGAACCTGAGCCGCATGAGCTTTATGCGGCCCAGAATATAGAATCTATGCAGCTCAAAAATTGCCAAGCTATATGCTGACTGAGGAAGACTGCAACCTAAGCCGCATGAGTCTAATGCTGCCCAGCATGGCCGAATACTAAAATACATATGTGGCTCAAAATAACTCAAGAAGATTGATCCTATCCTACGATAGGACACGTGGCAGGCTGACCAAGTCTCAACCATCCAGATTGGCTGCAACAAAATCTCAACAAGTCACCAGCTGGCAGCTAAAGAGCGGGTCTTTGTGTGCTTTTGTAGCCACATGGTCACGTGGCCATCTATGCGGCTCAAGATATCTATCACTATAAATAGCTGGGTACCACACCCATGTAAAAGGCTAGCAACCTAAGAAGGGCAATTTCTTCAAGAGCAAGGATCGTGTCAGATAGTCTAAGGAGTAAGGCAGAGTTGCTACACTTTCCCGAGCCTCCATCGTCGCCCCCCAGAATCAAAAACTAAATAATTGTACTTAGATTATTTCCTAGGATTTCTTTCTAGGCTTTCTCTTGTACAAGCGAGTTTTGCAATCAAGTTCAATTCATCTGTAATTTTTTGTTCTTGATATTTAAGGGCAAACAATAATGTGTCGGCCTTAAACGGGAACTACAATAGTGGAATAAGACTTGAGTTGTATGTATCGAGAAGTGAATTGTTCCATAAGTTGAAACTGACTGCTCTTGACAAAAATATTGCATCGGTATATAAAGTCGGTTAGTTGGATTAACATGGAATACTGTGTGTCGAGTTGAAAAGATGGACCGTTACTCAGAAGTTTGATTGATGATTTTATATTCAGAAAAGAAATTTTGAAATAAGACACAATGGGTTGTATGTTGTGTTGGATAGAATGTTGCATGGAATTATGCTTTTGGCTCGAGTAATTGATAATGAGTGATCTTCGATTTGAATCTTTTAGAAATGATAAATTACCTCGGTGGAAGATGTTGTTGGATTGTACCTTGATTATTATTAACTTTTAATATGGTTGGTTTAAGTTAGACCATTGGTTATGATGTTCGAAACATCTTGCTTGGGTGAGTAACTTATCTTGATAGCGTATGATGTTAAGTATTTGTGGCTTGAAAGATAGCGATTGGGGCAAATGAGTGAAGCAATAAGTAATTTAAAGGATGCTAATAGACTTTGAAAATGCCTAGACCAAAATTTGATATTTAATGTTTGCAAATCAAATTTGGGGAAGATAGTTACACTTGTAATTTATCGAATGACACTAATACGGACGTTGGTTGAAATGCATATATTTTGGGGACGTCAAAAATGTGTGTATGAATCCAAACGAAGTGGTAGGCTGCGACCAAGATAGAACTGTAGGGAGAATTTTAGTGAATCACTGAGAACTGCAAGTATACTAAAAAAAAGACGGATTGAATCATTGATTAATAAATAAATATGTGCAGTTGAGTCAGAATTTTAAATTGTTGAGAGTGCCGAGCGAGAATATTGAAATGAAGCTGAATGAGTAACTTATTGTGACTAAGTGAATTAGTAGAATGAATTTTTCGCTTAAGTTTCAAGGACAAAACTTTTTTTGATTGGTATACTATGTAACGCCCCGCTCCACGTGAAGACATTTTGTTGGCTTGTTGGATTCGATCAGAATGTTGGATCGTAACTTGTGCTGGCAATCAAAGAAATTGAGAATAATATAGTCTCTCTTAACTGGCCGGATTGGGATAAGTTATGGAACATGGCTCGATGGTGTGGCTATATCAAGTAGGAAATATCATGCTTCATGTCAAATCAATCTATGGAGGATCCGTTGAGTATATATGTGATCAGAACCTGAAGACCCTTTTGTGCAAGTGAGTAGAACTGTTCCTTCTCCTCTACTCGTTCACGCTTAATAAAATGGAGTACTATGTTTTGTTCCTAAATGTCCCATGCTTTAGTTGTTAAAATAATAGAGATGCTTACGTTGGATAATATTGTAGGAAATAGCAAATAAACATTAAACTGCCAATGTGAATCACACATTAGAAAGTAATTGATAATGTTGCTCATGCTTAATGTTGCTAAAATAAATGTGACTCTTGAATAATGAATTATTTATGAATACTTATTAAATAAGTCACACATGATCATTGTAATGCTAATTTTATTGATGCAAAAGAATGATATTGACATAATGAAATGTTGTATAACCCTTGAGAACTGAATGATGTGATGAATGTCACAATATAACGAATTAATGCAATGTGAGATGATTGGGATTGGGATAGATGAGATCACCAAGTGTAGGAATAATGTGGATGATAGGAATGATAAGTTGTTTGACACAGCTTAGAGGAGATGAGATGATGAACTTGCATTTACTTACTTTTAATATTTTTACCATGCATGTTATGATTATTGAGCCAAACGCTCATTCGTATGGTCTTTGACAACTTATGCACAAGATTTGAGATATGTTTCCTCGGACAGTATGCCTGGGGCACTGGCTCCGATCCGACCTGGAGGAAAACGTAAGCGTATATTGAGGACATGATGTATCAATACATTCATTGAGGCTAGCTACCTATTTTGAATGGTGCGTCCTATACCTTATGAAGTCCGATATGGCATAGAATCCTAAATAGTAAACTAACACCAGTGGCTATGTAGTCAGGATGCATGCTAATGAATGTCTTATACAGGTGGTAAGTATAATATATACATCCTATATTTTATGCAAGTATGGGAAAGTCGGCCATCGGTAAAAAATTACTCAAAAGAGAGGCTTATCATATATGTTAATTCAATCTTAACTGGTTAACTTGTTAAATACAATACAGTTATAATGTTGCCTTTCCACGAATACTGCTATAATCTGCTTACATGCTTTACTCTAGTATTGCACATATAGTGTAAACTGATGCTAGGCCTAAATAGAAAGGTCACATGAAGTGTAAACTAATGCTAGGCCTAAATAGAAAGATCACTCTTAAAATATTTGCTCACATGACTACTTAGTATTAGTTTAGGTGAATGGGATGTTCTGCTCACCGATATACGACAATATACTGACCCACATTGTGGGCATCCTTTTCAGGTGCTCGAGTTTGAGATGTTTAGCACACTAAGATTGGCAATAATCAGTCCCGAGGCATCGAATATTTATTGGACATGCAGAAGTTCTTCTTGTAAAAGATGATGTCTTCTGTTTATAAGGGGCACAATGTATGGAACATTATATATCTATTATACCAGTGATTTGTAAGCAAAGTCGACATATCCTGTTGTAAGTCAATGTGCTAAGCTCAAATGTAAGTCTAGATGGTAGGTGTTTTAGTTGACTATCAAGAGTAATTTGAGTCGTGTTGTAAGCTTTGTATTCCGTGCAAGCCTTATACTTTATTTCAATTATCAATAAAAAGACCTACATATCTTATTGTGATTTCAAGTTATGCCTATTTTTGATACAATGAATCAATGAAGTATTTTGATCAATAAGAGAGATGTGTCCATATTATCTTCGATTTGTCTACTTGTGCCACTGCGATATCTTCTATTATAAAGACTATTATTAAACACCATCTATGCCTTGTACAAGTACAACTTAGACTTGTACGACATCATGTCCAAGCGAGGATGATCGGTTCCCGGAGATAAAAATGAGGACGAATGACTCTATGGAGTCGGGGCGTGATACTTCGACCCCGAGTGCGAGGCCCGGGATAGGTCGTTGGGTGGTTTAAAGAAATCTTTTTGTTTAACACTGTCTTTGGCCCATCATTAATTCTTTATTGTAAAATTTCTAGTTTGATCATGCTTACTGCTTGTCTGCAAGTACATGTTAGACGAACAAAGCAGTATAGCAGTATGATAAATTTAATGAGCAGTTGGACAATGCTTACTACTTGTCTGCAAGTTTATTTTGAGCCTTTCCTTCTTCTCTTTTATTTTCATATTGTTAATAAGTTTCCTAGAAATTATTTACACCTATTTTGATTCCATTATAACAGATTCATAATCATAATCGTGCCTATCTTTCAACTCAATTATTGCTAATGCTAGATTTTATTCCCCTATGATCATGATTATCTCGATTATATTCATACTCGTGCAAATTTTTTATCATACTTCAATGACTTGCATGATTAACCTCGATCATAACTGCATCTTAGTTGTATATAAGTAATTTTAACCATATTTAGGCTTTGTCTAAATTTTGATCAATGACCATGCCTATATAATTCTAACAGTAGTTAATCGTGCCTAATGATTTATTATTGTCTAACTAACCCTATTTCGAATATATCCTTGACCATTGTGATCAAACCCTTTAGACATATACTTTAATCGTGCCACATGGTATCTTTTCTTAAAGTTCAATTCTATTCATGATCTAACTCATTTTGAGCATTACTCATATTCTTAATCATGACTAATCGTGACCTTCGAAATTTCGAGGAATTTTTTTTCTAAGGTGGATAGATCCTTCGATTGATGAATTATCCTTAAGGCTTTTTGTGTCAAATTTTGAGAACATTTTAGAGCATTTTATCATTCAAGACCATAGCCTAACATTCCAACACCAAGCCATACCTATTTATCCCTTCCATTTCTACCCTCGCTGATCAATGCTTTTGTTAAAGGATTTTTTTTCCTTTTCCTTCTTATCTATTTTATCAATATTTTCTTATCATAATCTTACCATTTTTTCATCGATCAACCAAGGTTTCCCATCTTAGTCGTCCTTAAATATGAGGATGCATTTATTTCTAAGATGGGTAAATTTGTAGCTCCTCTTTCCAAAATTTTCAAATTTTTTATTTTATTTTATTGTGTTTGAAGGTAATTTTTGTCAATACTTTGTTTTATGATTATTTCTTTTATAAAAACTAGTTTAATTAAATACTTTGAGAGTGCTATTTTGTTTTAATAAAAATATTTTTATTTATTTACCTATTAAATTGATGGGAGCAACAACACCTTTAGGTTAGTTTTACTTTTATTTTTTTATTTTATTTCTCATTGGGCTTTTGTTTGGGCTTGGCCCAATAGTATTAAATAGAATTTGGGTTAATGGAGTTAGGGCCTTAGTATTGGCCTTATTACTAACAATATTTCATTATCTATTATTGTTGTTATTTTAGCATTAAGTATTGTTTTTATCAAATAAATATATATATATATTTTTAAATTATATTTGTGACTTATATGGTATTGGACTTTCATATATTTTTGGTTTTCTCTGAGTATTTGGGCTATTAAGATATATATTATATATACATATTTTGGTTACTTCTGTATAAGCTTAAGATTATTATTGGGCTTGGGTCTGTTGGGTTAGGCATATTATTTAATTGAGTATTTGACATTTAAATTTGAATTATAAAATTATCTTGATAAATATCAAGTATGGTTTAAATTATTTTGATATATTGTTTTAAGGTGACTGATTATGCATTAATTTTCTAATCTAGATTTGAAATATTATTTGATTTAAAGATTTATCAATTACATGATTTAAATTGTTATTATTATCCATTAATGAATTAGGTTTAGGTTAATTCGTATTTAAATTTTATTTGATTTAAAACTTGTGTTATCCGAAAAAATCCTAAGCTTTATCAACCTAGCAGTTTTAACTCCTATATAAAGGAAGTGTTTTCCTCTACTCTCCTCCAAACAAGTTGTCTAGCAATTCCACAAACATCAACCTACCCACGTCGTGTCCATCATTACCGTGTCCACATCTAGCCACATATTCCACCACCATTACCAAAAGCCAACCATAGTCGTGTCCGGACCCGTGTGTCCGTGTACTTTCTATCTTATTCCACAATAGCACAAACTATAACCCAAATTTTGTGTCCGACACACTGGACACCCTTCCTTGTTCTACGCAGATACAAAAAACTCAAATGCTACCGTGTCCGACAATCCTGGACACGGTGATACAATCACAAAACCCTAACCATAAACTAGTGTTCGTTCCCAATCATCTCCTTGGCCGTCCCTGCCTTCCCCACTTCAATGACCGATTCCCCGATCCGAACAGTCTGCCGTGGCTCATCCCCACCCACTACCAAAATAAGTCATATCAGCGACGAAATTAGCGACGCCGACTTAAAACGTCGCTAATTTTTTTGGATTTAGCGACTCCAAAAGTATGCGTCACAATACATCGCTGATAGCGACAAACAGCGACATATTGCGACTACCTTTAGTGTAATAAAAACCAACGTCATTGATTTGTCGGAAAACGTTGCCAGTTTTATTAGTTCAATGACGTTTAGCGTCGCAAAGATTAAGACGTCGCCGAATATTAAAGGAAGGCCGACGCTTTGCGACGTATTTACGGACGTCGCTAACTTCTGCTAAATAGGGTTTCCTCGGTTCGACTTTTCATTTCTCCCTCTCCCTAAAATTTTTGTTCCCGTCCCTCTTCCCCGACCTCGACGACAGCCCGACCCCCTTCCCTCCGGTGCCGCTCATCCTCCTGCTCCACCGCGAGCCCCTTCTCCTCCCTCCGACGAGCCCTTTCTCCTCCTCCTCCTCCACCGCGAGCCCCTTCTCCTCCTCCACCGCGAGATCCTCCTCCTCCTCCTCCTCCACCACTGCGAGGAGACTGAAGGTAAACCCTAACCCTAATTGTGGTGTTTTTCGTGTCCAAAATGGACACGAAGACATATTACGACCATGTGTTTACTGATACAGTATGTTCGTGAGGTTTTGGACACTTTGTGTCCATTTGTTGGACACATGGACACCCCCAAGCTTGCATATATATGTATTTCACCTCTGTACACTTAATCCCCTCCTCCTCCACCACCGAACTTGTCCTCCTCCTCCTCCTCCTCCACCACCACGAGGAGACTGAAGGTAAACCCTAACCCTAATTGAGGTGTTTTTCGTGTCCAAAATAGACACGGAGACACATTACGACCATGTGTTCACTGATACAGTGTGTTCGTGAGGTTTTGGACACTTTGTGTCTATTTGTTGGATACGTGGACACCCCCAAGCATGTATATATTTGTATTTTACCTCTGTACACTTAATCCCCTACATACACTTGTGTATTTTCGTATTAATTTGGATTTACATATCGGGTTTGGGTTTCGATATAGTGTTTGATACATTATTTCACCTTGCAACATTCCTACACTTATTTTAGACAACAAGTATATGAACCAATTAGTCAACATCTATTTGTTGAAGTATGGTACTCCATTCTTCGTAAGTTCTAGCTATATATGTCTCAAGATCCAATACTCGAAAATCCCAAGAAGAAGAAGAAGAAAAGAATAAAATGACATCGCTCAACACCCTATGACAACTCTTTGTAGAATTGTGTTAAAGTGTGAGTTCTACAGTATGAGTTCTATAGTATGGTTCTCTTTGTAGAATAAAATGACATCGCTCAACCCTATCGATCCTCCATACAAGTCTTCCTTCATCTATTGTCTTAAAGTGTGAGTTCTACAGTATGGTTCTCTTTGTAGAATTGTGTCTTATTTTAGACAACAAGGGTTTCCTATTTTTATAGGTAACATGGCAACATGTGTAAGGGAACATATAGGTGTGTGTTTGTGTTTGAAAGGGAGTGTCACAAGAGTAAGGCGTGAGCATGTGTTAGTATTTTGAGCTGTGAGAGTGTTTGTTCTATTGAGGTTAGTACCAACTAGAAAGTTAGGTTAAAAGAACCTGGGAACTATGGTGTGGTTGTATACATCATGTATATGTATGTGTATGTCTAGTGGGAGAAAGGGGGAGGGTTAACTAGTACCAGGTATTTGGAGAGGAGGGAGAGTTTATACTAGTATATATAGACTAATATCCTAAAACTTGACTTATACAACTTAGAAATGGCTAGTTTGACCAAGTTGGACTAGTTTAGCTTAGAGTTAACTCGGTTGGACTATACATAATATATAGACTAATATCCTAAAACTTGACTTCTATAACTCAGCCTATATAAAATATTGTAGACATGGGTGATATACTGCCACGATAATCTCTGACCACCGCACGCACAAATACGCAAAAGAAAAGTTAGCAATGCGAAAAGAAGATGACAGATAATCTCTGACCATTTAACGTAAAATGTCAAGTGTACATATACTGCGAAAAGTGTAGACCGTATGAACTGACAATTTCATATCATTCACTACCTTGATGTATCTATCTTACAGAATTATGGAGCTGAATTACTATATACGGAATCATACTTGGATGTACAACCATCATCCTGATGACATATACGGTGTGCGGGATGAATTCATAGAGGGTGTACACCAGTTCCTGCAGTTTACCAAGGCGTTCCCTCAGTACATGGACGGTACCAAAATTAAGTGTCCGTGTGTGAGATGTCGGAACTTGAAATATCATCCAGAAGTGGATGTCACATATCATTTATACTCGAAAGGTTTCACGCCGAATTACTAATAGTGGAGCGAGCACGGATAACTTGTGTCTTTAGCATCGGAGTACGAGCCTTATGTGGATGTCCACAACAACGCTCCTTACAACGATAGGTTGGTGAACATGGTTTTCGACGCGGCCGGGCCTAGTTTCGATCCGGATGATCATGATGCACCTGAGGAGGCACCGAACCCCGATGCTGCATAGTTCATGGAGTTGTTGGAGAATGCAAGGACTCCATTATATCCTGATTGTGAGGATCATTCACCGTTGGAGGTGGTTACAAGATTGTTGAGCATCAAGTCCGATTTTAACATGTCGCAAGATTGCTACAACTGTCTTATGGAGTTGCTTATAGAAATATTGCCTGAGGGTACGAAGTTGCCTAAAGACTTCTACCGGTCTAAGAGGATGGTTAGATCGCTCTGGATGGGATACGAAAAAATCGATGCCTGTCGCAACGGGTGCATGTTGTACTACAAAGACGACAAGGATGATGATGCCTGCAGATTTTGTGGTGTCGATCGCTACAAGGCATGTGGTAGAGGAAAGTCTGTCGGTGCCAGAAAGCCTACCTCTTCGATGCACTACTTGCCGTTGACGCCGCGGTTGCAGCGGTTGTTTATGGTGAAGGAAACTACAGAAAATATGAGTTGGCATAAGTGGGAACATAACGAAGGAGTGTTGGATCACCCATCTGATGGAGAAGCATGGAAGCACTTTGATCGAGAGTATCCAGATTTTGCTTCTGATTCGCGTAATGTCAGATTGGGTCTCTGCTCCGACGGTTTTACCCCATTTGGACTTTCGGAATTCCAGTATTCGTGTTGGCCTATGATCGTCACCCCATACAATCTACCACCTTGGATGTGCATGAAGACTCCGTATATATTTCGTATCGTTATTATCCCAGGTCCGAACAATCCGAAAAGGAACATCGATGTGTATTTACAGCCGTTGATTGATGAGTTGAATCAGCTGTGGGAAGTAGGTTCCAACACGTACGATGTATCTAGAAGACAAAATTTTCGGATGCGGGCAACACTTATGTGGACCATCAACCACTTTTCGGCCTATGAAATGTTATTTGGATGGAGCATACATGGTCGTCTTTTATGTCTGTATTGCATGGACAGCACTAAGGCTTTCCGTTTGAAACACGGAGGCAAACCGTGCTTCTTCGATTGTCATCGACAATTCCTGTCGAAGGATCATCCGTACCGGAGGAACAGGAATGCTTTTCGTGCTGGCGTTGTGGAGAAGGCTAATCCCCTGCCAAGGTGGACCGGATACACGATATGGGAAGAGGTAAAAGATTTACCAAGAGCTATTGAGCAGCCTGCTACGGGCTACAAGTGCGACGGATTTGGTCACACTCATAACAGGACGAAGAGGAGTATATTCTGGGATCTTCCATATTAGAGCACCAATCTGATTAAACATAACCTTGATGTCATACATATCGAGAAGAATGTGTTTGACAACATAATTAATACTGTGATGGACGTAAAGGGGAAGACGAAAGACAATCCAAAGGCTAGATTGGACTTGGAAGAAATATGTAGACGTCCTGCATTGCATTTGATAGAGGACGGGAATGGGAAGTTGAAGCAGCCTAAGGCAATTTTCTCTCTGGAGAAGGAGGATAAAGTGAGGCTTTGTAGGTGGATTCAAGGTCTGAAATTTCCAGATGGGTATGTTTCGAACTTGAGAAGATGCGTCGACCTCAAGGAGAACAAACTGACAGGTATGAAGAGCCATGATTGTCACGTATTCATGGAGCGGTTAATTCCGATTGTATTTTGGGAATTCTTACCGCAGGCAGTTTGGGATCCATTGACGGAGCTTAGCATATTCTTCAGGGACCTTTGTTCTAAGAAATTGCTCGTTGATCGTCTAGAAAAGTAAGAGAAGGACATTACGGTAACACTGTACAAGCTAGAGAGGGTGTTCCCTCCTGGATTCTTCGACTCTATGGAGCATTTGCCGATTCATCTTTCCTACGAGGCACATGTTGGTGGACCCGTCGAATATCGATAGATGTACCCGTTCGAGCGACATTTGAATCACCTAAAAAGAAAGGTAAAAAATAAGGCTTGGGTCGAGGGTTCTATTTGTGAAGCCTATATTCTCGAGGAGATTACAAATTTCTGCTCCTCTTATTTCAAACCTCATGTTGCTACGAATAGAACAAAGGCTCCGAGAAACGACGACGGATATGAAGAATTTAATGATAGAATACTGAAAGTATTCAATGCGTCCGGAAAGCCTTCGAGAAAAATGAAGAAGAGATATTTGAATGACGAAGAGCTAAGGGATGCTTAGTTGTATGTATTACTCAATTGCGACGAGGATGAAGTGGAGAAGCTAGAGGGTAAGTAACTCAGGATGATGAGTTTACGTCATCTCAATGTAATAATATAAGCTAATATTATTGTACTAATCAGCGGTTGCTTCGTTGTTTTCCAGCACATATAATGATGAGTTGAGGCTGGTTAGACCCTACCTAACAGACGAAGCATTAGAACAAGAAATGAGACGTCATTTTCCATCTTGGTTGACCCAATATGTAAGTAGCTCGGTAATTACTGGCCTCTTCTAATGCAACTGCGCAATAAATAACTTATTATCGCTTCTTTGATATTCAGGTCGATCGTCTAATTTCACCCGAGATTGCATTAATTAGAACACTTGCCAAGGGACCAATTACTTTTGTTAAAATATGGCCAAGTTACTGTGTCAATGGCTTTCGGTTCAAGTCGACAAATGCTCTGATCAGAGAAAGCTTCCTGGATCTTGATTCCACGACAAACAGTTGTTTGTGTATCAAGTCTTCGAACTACAAAGACGTCGATCCAGGAAATAATTTCTTTGGCATCTTGCGAGAGATTGTGGAGTTGTCATATAATAATGGCAGAGAACCTGCAAAGATCGTATTGTTCAAGTGTGAATGGTTCGATCCGATTGAAAATCAAGGTTGGAAAATTGACAAGCATGGTCTTCTGGATATAAACTACAAGCGTAGATATCAAGGCTACGAACCGTTTGTCCTAGCAACTCAGGCTCAGCTCGTGTACTTCACAGCTTATCCGAGACGGGGAGCAACGAAGTCTGACTGGTGGACAGTATGCAAGACTAAAGCCAGAGATACTTTTGATGTTGACGAAAAAGCTTACCAGGAGGACGAGCTACCTTTTGTAACCAATATTGTCGATGTGGACTCTACGGAAGTTACGCATTATACGACACATAATGTAGAAGATGTAGTTATCCGAAGAGGAAGACGAAGCCGACGAAGGCGAAGATGAAAGTGAAGATGAGGAGGAAGAGGAAGATTAGGTCGAGGAAGACGAACAAGATGATTATTCTGAAGATGATTGAGAGAGATATACTTATCTGAACTTAGATGTTTCTTCTAGAATATATTATCTGGACTTAGATGTTTATTGTAGAATGTATCATTATATGTTGTCTTGGTTATTATCTTGTCTTTGTTGTACTTTCATATTTCTAGTCTCTATTATTTGTTGTACTTTTATATTTCTAGTCTCTATTAGTTGTTGTAATTTCATATTTCTAGTCTCTATTATTTGTTGTATTATCATATGCTGTTATCAGGTATGGCAGGTCGTCGCGGAGCGTTCCGAGGGAGACAACAAGGTCACTCTCCTCCGGTACTTCCTACAGGTACCGCTAGAGGATGGAGTTTTCCTTCGTTACCTCATTCTGGTACCTGCTCTGGATCCTTGTCGCCAATTACTCCTCCATATCGGACAGTAGGTGGGCTTGCTGGGACGACTTTACATGGCATATCTCCTGGGACGAGTAGTTCCAGGCCTGTTGAGAGTGCTCGCCCGTCTAGCGTTCTTACTGCTGATACGACGATGGAGACGGATGAGCAGATGGCGGAGGCTGCGGCGACGGCCGAGGCGGCGGCGCCGACGGTCGACCAGCATCTTGCAGATGATGCATGTGTACCTCCAGAGGAGAGAAGGACGGAGATCTGGGCCGACGGTACAAAGTAGGTGTTTTGGTTTATAATTTTTTTCTTTTCTGTTTTATCATAAATTAACTTTTTTTATGAATATAATATGTTTGTATAGATATCGTCCCCCAGAGGTACAGAGACGTCTAGGCCACATGCTGAGGCATTATTATGGTGGTGCTTGGATTAACTACTCAGATGCTCCGGACGAGAGGAAGGCCTTCTGGTTTGCGCGCTTCAAGGTTAAAATATATTTGCTTTTAACATGAATCATATAATTTTTGTATATTATATATAACTGATAAATATTTGGTTTGCGCTCTTCTAGGATATATTTTTCTATCCACCGCACCGGGCCGAGCAGATCGAGGGGATGTTTCCTGCCGTCGCTGCCAAGCTGATCCGCGACTCTATCAATGATCAGAAGGATCGTGATCGTGCCGGAAATCCGATCCAAGGTTGGATCACCCCTGATCAGTGGAATGCGATGAAGGCTTGATTCGAGGAGCCAAGGTACCAGGAGAAGTAGGAGAAGGCCAAGGCGGCTAGGCAACATGCCTCGAAGTGGTGCGGTGGGTCGATTCCGATGACGGAACATTTCCATCGTCTGGTATGTCTTCTTTTTTTACAAATATTATTTTAATGCAAAACCGATAAATTATTACTAAGATAATATATTTAATTACAGGTAAGGAAGGTCGGTAACGCCGACATGGTGACCGTCTTCCTGGCCACCCATCGTCGCGACAGTGACCTTATTGACGAGAGGGCCGAGCAGACTTATGTAAGTATTACAATCGTCGCGACAGTGACCTTATTGACGAGAGGGCCGAGCAGACTTATGCAAATAAATATTCATGTAGTTAGTAATAATAAGTACATTAATTAGAAATTAGAAATAATAAGTATATTAATTAGAAATTAGTAATAATAAGTACATTAATTAGAAATTAGATGTTAGTAATAATAAGTATTTTCTAGGCCGAGTATCAGAGGCTGCGGGAACGGGCGGCTGCTAGTGCACCTGATGCAGGAGAGGCCGGTACTTCCTCGTAGCCCACTCAAGCTCCGTCGGCGGACGAGCTGTGGACGGCCGCCGCTAGTGGACTCCGTAGGGGTACATACTACGGTACGGGATCCTATGGCGCCCTAGTTGCGACCCAGTCCTCTAGGACATCTCCTGCTAGTGTGCATGGTCCACAGCCGTCCCAGGAGTCTGCCCGAGTCCACCAGATGATGGAGTCTCTCTGTGACGACCTGCTACGACGGATCGAGAAGCAGTCTCAGCACCCTACGGAGGATCCTGCGCTGCTAGCATGATTGGATGCACTCGACCGCGGCATTATGGACCTCAGGAAGACGACTGAGAGGACAGAGCGCACCGTTGGAGGGTTAGAGCGCACGGTGACGGAGCTGCAGACAGGACTGGTGACCATGGTCGAGAGGATGAGATTGGCGCAGGAGTCGATGGTCCAGAGCAGTGATAGAATGTTATCTATCATGTATTCATACCACCAGCGACTTACAGCGTTGGAGCGTGTTGGTCCTTCGGGTGCGCCTTCATCGTCGTCGACTTTGCCGCCTCCACCGCCTTCTTCTTCGACACCGACTCCACCGACGTCACTGCCTCCTCCATCGGTATCGATTTCACTTGAGGAGTATGAGTTGTTCTTATCCCTTCGTCGCGACGGTGCCCCTCCTGCACCAGATTCCTAGTAGTCCTAGTTAGGACTGTTTTTTTGTGTTTGTTTCATTCTTCATTTGTGACTTGGATATTTGTTGGTTGTGTAGATTTGGATGTTTGGATCATATTCTATTTGTTGGTTGTGTGTAGACTTTGGTTATTTGGTTTTAGACTTTGTTATTTGGTGTAGAATTGGTTATTTGGATACTTGGTTATTTGGATATTTGGTTATTTGGTTAGTTGTTGTGTGATTGTTGTAAACTTGGTTATAGGAACTGAAATCTGTGTACAGTGAGAAATGAACTTTCTGAGAACTGGACATTGTGTGATTATTGTGGCTTAATTGCTTCGGTGGTACTCCAAGTTATACCCTATTAACAATAAAGTACCTAATGTATTATTCCTTACTTAAAAGTAACACACGTTATAATTAAGGTGTATCACAGTCCCTGTACCAACTTTCTGTCAAGTTGCTAAAGAAAATGGGCTCAATTACTTCGGTGGTACTCCAAGTTATACCCTATTAACAATAAAGTACCTAATGTATTATTCCTTACTTAAAAGTAACACACGTTATAATTAAGGTGTATTACAGTCCATGTATCAACTTTCTGTCAAGTTGCTGACGGAAATATGACGTGGCGTGTACACGTGTGTAGTCCACGTGTACACTCAACCTAGAATAACCATATTTGAACTTCGTCTGTCTCTCTTTCTCTCTCTCTCTATTCGATCGACACACTCCGACGAAAAAACGAGGCCACCGAGAGACGCGGACGACGAGAAGATGAGCGGTGCGGCTGAAGACCAAGCTACCGGAGCATTCGCAGATGGGTACCTCTCTCCCTTGCTCTCTTCTTATTCTTCTTCTTCTTCATTTTCGAATCTCACTTTGTTTCTCTTTATTACCGAAATACTAAAATTTGAAAAACCTCGAAGTAGAGTAGAGCAACATTAGAGGAAAACCCTAACCAGTAGTTATTATTATGGAAACCCTAAAGTAATTTATTGTGTAAACCATACAATAATTTATTGTGGAAACCCTAAAATAAAAGAAGAGTCGATCCTAAAAATGTTTATGCTGACAAAATTATAGCAAATGAAGCAAGTGAAATGGAATGGGATCTTGCGAAGATCCCATGTTATTGCGAAGAAACTTCTCTGTGCAAATTATTTACTGTAAATACACCTTGGAATCGTGGGCGCCAATTTTTAAAACGTGCAAAGGAGGTAGGATGTGATTTTTGGTGTTGGACTGATGAACTTCGGTTATGTCGTTGCGAAGCCGGATTTTGCAAAATACGAACATCAAAGGTGCCTAGGAGCTTACGTCAAAAATTCTACTGTTGTCCATTATCTACTAGTGTAAGTGAAACATACTTTTCTTTGTACATTAATATAAATTAATTATTATTTTTTGCTATTAATGTGTAACTTACAATTGTAATTTCTTTCTTCAATACGTGCAGAGGAAAAATCCCGGTTGTGAATACATTAGGTACTTTATTGTTAATATGGTATAACTTGGAGTTCCACCGAAGTAATTGAGCCCATTTCCGTTAGCAACTTGACGGAAAGTTGGTACAGGGACTGTGATACGCCTTAATTATAACGTGTGTTACTTTTAAGTAAGGAATAATACATTAGGTACTTTATTGTTAATAGGGTATAACTTGGAGTACCACCGAAGCAATTGAGCCGATTATTGTAGACGTGGTTATAGGGACTGAAACCTGTGTACAGCGAGAAATGGACATTCTGTGATTGTTTGGATCTTATTCTACAGTGAGAAATGGTTATCTTTTTAAACTGCAGGAAGAAACGGACATTCTGTATTTTATTTTTTTATTTTTTTTGCAGATTTAGCAACGTTTACCGACGGTCACCGACGTACTTTTACGTCGGTAAATGTCAGTAAATATGTGATATTATCCAGGGTACCGACGTTTTAGCGACGTTATTATATGTCGGAGAACGTCGGTAAACGTCGGTGCACGTCAGTAATCATCCCAGGAATTCCCAGGATTTACCAACTTTTAGCGACTTTGAACATGTCACTAAACCACCGACGATTTGACGGTAATCTGTCGGTAAATTACCGACGCGTAGCGATACGAATTAATACGTTGCTAATCCACCGACGATACGACGGTAGACGTCGGCAATATACCGACGTATAAATACGTCGACAAACGTCGGTAATTGCGACGTTTGGCGACGTTTAGAAGATTAGCGACTTATATTTCAGCGACTATCACAAAACGTCGGTAATTTTGTCGCTACATATTTTTAGCGACAAAAATTGTCGTTTTAGCGACGTCTTTAGGCGTCGCTAAAACGACTTATTCTGGTAGAGACCACCGTCGCATTTCCGTCGTCTCCTCCTCACATCCACCACCACTGCTATCACACTCCGGCCAACAACCCAAAGAAAAATGAACCACCACCATTGCTGTCCTCTCATTGGCCGCACCCCTCCAGAACTCCACTGTCACCAACCGAAACCCCACGACCCCCAGTCCCTCTCCACGAAAACACCATCGACAAAACCTCTCATCTCCAGTAAGACTTCACCGGCGACCACCACCTTCACTACCAAGATTCACCATCACCTCCACCTACCAAGCGCACCACCAACTAGATCTCCGGCCGACCGTCCATTTCCCGCTACAACCAGAAGAAATAAAAGGAAAGAAACCCTAACCTTTGCTGGACCTCGTGACGGCCACCAGACCCCCATCGCCTCCGTCGTGGGTCGACAGCCCCGGTGAGCCAAAGCATCAACGGCGCGCACCAACTCGCGGCGCGCCTCCGCCGAACCAGACTGCGCCTTTACCTGCGCTACACCGGGCGACTTCCCCTCCTTCCGGCCACTAGCTCGCGGTGTGGCCCACCGCTCTGCAGCGTCACGGCTACCCTAGACCCGCTGCCATCCATTACTACGGTGATCCCTTAGGGGGCGTTTGGTATACGAAATACTATATAGCAGGGAATTTTATATTACCGGGAATCAAATTCCAAGGAATTAAATTTCCTGAAAAATTACATTCCCATGTTTGGTGACAATATAAATATTCTCGAGAAAAAAATAAAAAATAATAACAACGAAAAAAATGAACAAATAAAAAAACCGGTAAAAACGACAAAAAATCGATAAAAACGACAAAATAAAAAAACGACAAAAACGATGAAAAACGACAAAAAATCGGTTAAAACGACAAAAATGACCAAAAAACGACAAAAAATGTATAAACGACAAAAAATAACAAAAAAAGGGTAAAAACGATAAAAATAACCAAAATACGACAAAAACGACATAAAATCGATAAAAACGACAAAAAACCAAAATACGGCAAAAACGACAAAAAATAACAAAAAATCGGTTAAAACGACAAAAAATGACAAAAAAATCGGTTAAAAACGACAAAAATCGGTTAAAAACAACAAAAATCGGTTAAAACGACAAAAAATAACCAAAAAGCGACAAAAACGAAAAATAATCGATAAAAACGACAAAAAAGGACAAAAAATCGGTTAAAACGACAAAAATAACCAAAAACGACAAAAAGGCAAAAATGACAAAAAAATGACATAAAATTAGTAAAAATGACAAAAAAGCGACAAAAGCGACAAAAAACGACTCAAAATCGGTAAAAACAAAAAAAAGCTACAAATACGACAAATAATCGCTTAAAACGACAAAAATTGCTAAAAAGCGACAAAAAGGACAAAAATTGGGTAAAAACGACAAAAAATAATCAAAAGGTGACAAAGAAGAAAAAAATGGGTAAAAAGGACAAAAAATTGCTTAAAACGATAAAACGACAAAAAAAAGAAAAAAAATGTTCAAAACTAAACAAAATTGATCAAAAAAGAAGAAAAAATTTAGACAATTTTTTTTTTTTGCCCGGATAAAAAAAATACCGACTTATTCTCAAGGGATAGAATTTCCATGTTTTGTGGGTAAACTTTTTACCCGGATATTTATAATTTCGGGAAATAAATTTTTTATAAGCCAAACAAACGTGGTAATAGATTCCCATCTTAAATTTTTTCAGGAATAAAAAAAATATCGCGTACCAAACGCCCCCTTAGTCTAACTACCAGTCGTAACTGCACCATTTTCACCGGATAGTACTTCCCTCTCAACCTCGGGTCTGCCCCTGTGGTGAGCGAAAACCCCCTCTTTGTATTCCTTTCTCTCTCTTTTGACTCTCTTCCTTGTTGGCACATTATTATTTTGATAATGTTAACAGCATCTTCGTAGTTTAGTTTTCTCTGTTTTCAGATTGATATCATTTCAGAAGCTCTACTACATAAAGTCTGTCCATTCAAGTTTACCATCCATAGCCTTGAAGACTGAAGTAAAGATCGGCGCTCCTTGCATAGACGGCTTCCTACACTGCATGATTTCGAGTATGTACAAGGTCTAGGTCTTTCTATAAACACATAAGGTTGGATGACAAACTAAAAGCTTTCTACTTCTTTAAGTCAAAAATCAATATCCTATAGATCGGCATACCGGCGGTATGCTCCGGTATACCGGCGGTATACCGTTTTATTGTCCACTAAACCTTCTGTGAGAAATGTCGGCATACCGACGGTATGCTCCGGCATACCGACGGTATGCTCCGGCATACCGGCGGTATACCATTTTTGTGGACCACAAAATATTCTGTGACAAACCTCGACATACCGTTTTGTTTGTCTCAAAAAAGTTCTGTGATAAACGTCGGTATACCGACGGTATACCACGGCATACCGACGGTATACCGGGTTACAAATATTTAATTTTTGAATGGCATAGACTGCATTAATGGCAGCACTAAATGCTCCCAACGGATATTAATATGACCGTTACTGTTCGACCGGTATACCGACGGTATGCCGGTGCATACCGACAGTATGCCGGTCAGGCTGTATCCAGGAGCATTAAATGCTACCTACTCTTGGTTTCTCTATAAATGAAAGTCTTCTCTCTCTTGAAGCTTTCACCAACTCTTGCCATAAAATTTATAAACTACCAAGAGCTCCACCATTAATACTCTACCAAGCTTTTAATTGTCATCCTCTTCCAAAGTGCTAGAGTTATTAAGAGTTATAATTTTCGATCTTCAAGTGTTAGAAGATCAACAAGTTCTCTTCTCATTTCTTTGAAGTTGGCGAGCCTTCGTAAGAAAACTCGTGTGTTGAAGTTGGCGAGTTCTTCGGATCAAAACTCGTATTGAAGTTGGCGAGTTCTTCGAATCCAAACTCGTGTGTACTATTTTATTAAATAGTGGATTTAAGCCGGAGAGAGTTTCGGGACTGGATTGCCTCAAGCGAGGATACCAGGATACATCTTGTGTTTGATCTTCCTACTCTCTCTTTTTATTTGTCATATATTGCTTCTTGTGATCAAGTTATATTTTATTTTCCTATTCACCTCCCTCTAGGGTTCTACAATTGGTATTAGAGCTTTGTTCCCTTGATTTGGATTTACACCCTTTGAGTGATCCATGGCCACTAACCCTAGTATCAACACCTTCCACAATGAGGGACACTCCACAAATAGGCCTCCCCTATTTGATGGAACCAACTATAACTACTAGAAGATTAGGATGAGCATTTATCTGAAGTCCATAGATTTTAATTTATGGGATTGTGTGATAAATGGTCTTCCTACTCCTTCCAGAGCTATTGAGGATGTTGCTGCTGACACCCTTAGGGACATACTTACTGAAAACACCAAGAAGCTTGCTAGCAGAGATGCCAAGGCTACGAACGCTCTTTATTGTGCTCTCGATAGTAGTGAATTCAATAGAATATCTACTTGCAAGACTTCCAATAAGATTTGGAAGTTACTTGAAGTTAAACACGAGGGTACATCACAAGTAAAGGAATCCAAGATTAGTAGACTCATGCAAGAATATGAGTCCTTTAAGATGAAACATGATGAGTCTATTACTTGTATGTTTACTCGTTTTGGTGATATTATTAATCCTCTTTCTTCTCTTAGTAAGGAATATCCTGCTCATGAAAAGATCAGAAAAATCCTTAGATGATTGACAAAAGGATAGAGTCCTAAAGCTACCGCAATCATTGAGGGGAACGACCTGACAGTCATGAACCTTGAGACCCTCATGGGGAAGCTAATGACTCATGAACTCGATATGAAAGATCAAGAGGAATCTTCCATATAAGAGAAGGAGAAGGAGAAGGCCAAAGAGAAGGAGAAGTCTCTTGCTCTCAAAGTTACAAAATCCTACTCCAAGGATAGCTTCGACGACAACGAGTCGGACGATAAAGAAGAAATAGCTAAGCACTTCTGAAAGTTTCTCAAATTTAACAAAGCCAACCACTTCAGACGAGACAATGAGGAAGATCCGGCCTGCTATCAATACAGAAGAACCGGATACATCAAGAGGGACTGTCCTATGATAAGAAAAGACTCAAGCAAGTACGAGAAGCCTAGCAAAGGAAGCTCGTCCTCCAGGAAATTTGCCAACACAAGCATTTGGTGTGAGAGTGACGCAAGCGACTCCGACAACGACAAAGAGTGCAAACACAATGCCAACGTTTGTCTCATGGCAACCGATGAGGTACTTGATGATCTCTCTTTAAATACTCTTACTTATGATGACTTGGAGAAAGCCATCCTTGAACTACATGAAGAGCACAAAGGTGTTAGAAATAAATACAAGAAATCTCTTAAAGAGGTTGATGCTCTTCAACTTGAAGTAGAGACTCTCAAGCATCATTATTGATATAAAGGGGAAATCTTCTGCTTCTGACATGGATGAAATAGAGTCTTTGTTTCAAGAATCTCTTGTCACCATTAAGAAGAAGGATGATGAGATTCAATCCATGAGAAGGACTTATGAATTTGCTATGCATAAGGTTCAAGATGCTAATAGGAGAGAATATGATACTTCTATTAAGTATAATGATCTTCTTGTACAGAGTAAGAAACTAGGTAATAAGAACACTACTCACATGCATACTCCAAGACATCTCCACACTCATCACAATGCTAGGCATACTTCTTACATGAACACTACACAGAAATCCTTTTCTAACACAAGGAAAGGACCTTTTGTTAAGAAAAATACTTCGCATCATGCTTTTTATTATAATCATCATAATACTAATGATAGAACTCCTCGCACTAGAGATTCACTTATGCATGATACTCACATATCTTCTTCTAAATCCTCTATGATTTGCAACTACTGTGGCTTGCTTGGACATATGACCAATTATTGTCATACAAGGAAACTAGTTGATAAGAAAGTTTTTAAGTGGGTTCCTAAGACCACTCAAGGACCCATACGATCATGGGTACCAAAATATTTATCTTCAACTTATGTTATAGGTGAAGAGTCCTTCTCATGCTAGAAGAAAGTGGATTCTCGATAGCAGTTGTTCATGGCACATGACCGGGGATGTTTCATTATTTACAACGCTATTAATGAAGAAGGAAGGACACGTCTCCTTTGGTAACAATCTTAAAGGTCACATTATAGGAAATGGTAATATCGGTTCCCCTCCTTATCCTTGTATTAAGAATGTGTGTCTTGTTACTAATCTTAAACACAATCTTCTTAGTATTAGTCATCTTACCGATAATGGTTATGATATCAGGTTTGTTAAGCTCAAATGTTTTATTACCGATAGTTCAAGTGGATCTATTGTTTATGAAGGCATTAGAGAAAACAATATATATGTTTTATATCTTGTCGAAGATACTAACAATGACAGGTGCTTAGTTGCTAAGAACGATAAAAATTGGCTTCGGCACATGAGGCTCGGACACCATAGATACCATTTCTCGTCTTGCTACCAAGAAGCTCGTAAGAGGACTCCCAAGTATCCCGTTCAAGAAGGATATGGTGTGTGAAGAATGCGAGAAGAGTAAGTTGACCAAGTCATCTTTCAAATCCATCAACTCTGTGAGTACCTCTAGACCTCTTCAACTTATTCATATGGATCTTTTGGTCCTAGTAGAGTCGCTAGTCTTGGAGGCAAGCTTTATGCTTTTGTTTTGGTTGATGATTTTTCGAGATTTACTTAGGTTATTTTTCTTGCTTGCAAAAGTGATACTTTTCGTGAATTTGTTGCTTTTTGTAAACGCGTTCAAAATGAGAAAGGTTTTTCTATTAGCAAGATTAGAAGTGATCATGGAGGAGAATTTGACAATGCCGATTTCAAAAGATTTTGTGGAAAGAATGGTTTTGGACATGATTTTGCTTGTCCACGAACTCCTCAACAAAATGGTGTTGTGGAGAGAAAGAAAAGAACCCTTGGCGATATGGCATGTTAAACCAATATAAGCTCCCCTAATATTTTTGGGTGGAAGCTGTTAACACGGCATGTCATGTTATAAATAGGGTCTTGATTAGACCTATTTCTAAGAAGACTCCTTATGAGCTTTGGTTTGACAAAATTCCCTCTATTGAATATTTTAAAGTTTTTGGTCGTAATTGTTTTATTTTGAATACCAAGGATAACCTAGGCAAGTTTGAAGAAAAAGCCTATGAAGGAATATTCCTTGGATACTCTACTCATAGTAAAGGTTTTCATATTTTTAATAAAAGAAGTCTTATTGTCGAAGAGTCAATCAATGTCTCTTTTAATGAACTTAACTCTTCTACATTCTCTTCTTTCGATGATATTGATGACATCTCATTTGGGTTGGAGAACTCCACTATTGGAGATCGTCCTTCTTCATCTAACAATGAAGTTGTGACTCCTCCAACAAAAGAGTCTCCACCTCTCGAGCCTCCTCAAAAGGATCTCCCAAAAGAATGGAGTTTTCATCCTAACTTATCATTGGGGATCCTTCCTCTAGTGTTAGCACTAGATCCTCCATTCGTGATCTTTGTACAAACGTGGCTTTTATCTCTCAAATAGAGCCTAAAAATGTTAATGATGCTTTTCTTGATGAATTTAGGATGATAGTGATGCAAGAAGAGCTAAATCAATTTGAGCGAAATAAGGTTTGGGAACTTGTCCCAAAACCTAACAATCACCCCATTATTGAACTAAATGGGTGTTTCGAAATAAACTTAATGAAGATGGGTTAGTGACTGGTAATAAAGCCCGATTGGTTGTTCAAGGCTATAACCAAGAGGAAGGCATTGACTACGACGAAACCTATGCTCCGGTTGCTCGTCTTGAATCCATTCGCATGCTATGTGCTTTTGCTTGCTTTAATGATTTTAAACTCTTTCAAATGGATGTTAAGAGTGCTTTTCTAAATGGTATTGTTAAAGAGGAAGTTTATGTAAAACAACCTCCTGGCTTTGAAGATTTTTCCTAATCACGTGTTCAAACTCCACAAAGCCCTTTTATGGCCTCAAAGAAGCTCTCCGTGCTTGGTATGAGCGCCTTAGCTCCTTTCTTGTTGCACACGATTTTTCTAAGGATAAAGTCGACACAACGCTTTTTTATCAAATCCCATAGTGGCACACTTTTATTGGTTTAAATTTATTTTGATGATATTATTTTTGGTTCTACTATCAATACACTTTGTGTAGAATTTGATAAAGTTATGCAGGAAGAATTTGAAATGAGCATGATGGGTGAACTATCATTCTTTTTGGGCTTACAAATAAAACAAGGACCCAAAGGGACCTTCATCAATCAAGCAATATATACAAAGGATCTCCTCAAGCGTTTCGAACTTGACTCATCCAAATCAATGAGGACTCCTATGGCAGCAACGACAAAGCTTGACAATGATGAAGATGGCACATCGGTTGACATTCGTAAGTATCGAGGTATGATTGGTAGTTTACTTTATCTAACTGCTAGATATCATGTTTAGTGTTTGTCTTTGTGTACGATATCAAGCAAATCCAAAGGAATCGTACTTATGTGCCGTAAAGCGTATTTTTCGGTATCTCAAAGGCACCGTGAACATGGGCCTTTGGTATCCGAAATCTTCATCCTTTGAGCTTCACGGCTTATCGGATGCAGATTTTACCGGATGCAAGATTGACCGAAAAAGCACTAGCGGCACATGTCAATTCCTTGGAAAATCCTTGGTATCGTGGTTTAGTAAGAAACAAAATTCTGTTGCTCTTTCAACCACTGAGGCCGAGTATATTGCGGCCGGTTGCTGTTGTGCATAAATTCTTTGGATGTCACAAACACTCATAGATTATGGAATTTCTCATGCTTGTACCCCTATTAAATGTGATAACACTAGCTCGATCAATCTCACGAAAAACTCGATTTGTCACTCACGCACGAAGAATATTGAAATTAGACACCAATTTTTTCGTGACCATCAACAAAAAGGGGATATTCGTAAATTTATTGACACTACTTATCAGTTAGCCGATATTTTACCAAATCGCTCCCGGAGGATCGCTTCGTTTTTCTTTGTCAAGAATTGGGCATTTTAAATTTTGACTCATAGTTCTTCTCGGCCGGCACACCGACGGTATACGACGGTATACCGACGGCATGCCAATTTTGGTTCAGAATTATGTTCTGTGCCAAAAATCGGTATACCGTCGGCATACGTCGGCATACCGACGGTATACCGGTGCGCGGCGGACTGCTGTGTCAAACCCAGCTCGGGCCCATCTTTCTTTCATTCTCTCTTTATTCTCTTTTTCTTCTCATTAATACCCTTCACATCCATCACTTCCCTCTTTATTACCCACCTCCTTCTCTCCTATTCCCCATATCTTAACTTTCCATCAACATTAACTACCCATCTCTTCCTATTCCCCTTTACTCCTCCTTTATCTGCACTATCATCATTTTTAACCCACAAACCTCTCCACTTTCTCTCTATAACCGTTAACCAACCCTTCCTTTCCCAATATCTCCTTAAAAACCCTATTTTCTTCTTCCTTCTCCTCCACTTCTCACATACTCTCCAAACCCTACTTCCTTCTCCAACTATCTTCTTCTCCCAATGGCTGCCCCCAAGCGTGCTCGTTCCTCCTCCATCGCTTCGAATCCCTTCACCCCGGTGGCTCTCCCCCATGGCTACGATCAGCGGGTCTTCACCTCTCCCCTGGCTGCCAAGTCTTGGTTTCACCACTTCGTGTACCATAACGTTTACAAAGGCCACGCCATAAACTAGAATCTCTTCCCCGGCCATGTTTCTCTCTTCGAGGCGGCTGGACTATCTTTCCTTCTTCGGCATCAGGTGCCTGTATACCCCGCCGTCGTTCGTCTCTTCTACTGCAACATGGTCTCGGACATGGAGAACGAAGCCATTGAGACGATGGTCAACGACCACCATTTCTGCCTGACGGCTCGTGACCTCTCTAGCATTCTTGGCATCCCGGACAGAGGCTTCTACTGGGCTTGTCTGCTCTTCATTCTTTGGCATCGGTCTCCTTTGACGAATTCTACGCCATTTTTGCAAGGGCCCAAACACTCCTAATATTTCGGCTCTTTCCGCACAAATGGAGCCGTTCTATTACGAGCTCCATAGGATCGTGTGCCAAACTCTCTATCACAAGGGCGACAACTATGATGCCAACAGTGGTGACGCCGTGGTGTGCATGTACTACTTGTATTCGAGGAAGACTTTCTCCTTCCCCAGAACTTACTCCATGCTTCTTCTGCGTCCCTGCCGCGGGGAAGCATAATCTCTATTATGGCTCCTTCATCACTCTCATCTTGGAAGCCAAGCGAGTCGACCTCTCCCAATGCTACTCGGACGGCGTCCCATCCTTCATCGCTGTTTCTCGCTATATCGGTGGTGCCTCCACATCACGTGCCCTTTACTCCCAAGAGCCGCCAGCTTCTGCTCCTTGCCACACCCGCCTCTACTCCTTCTGTCTCCG
>JANAVB010033172.1:0-103568 GCA_029216955.1 Iris pallida | reverse complement strand
CGACCCTATCCCTAACCCCTCCCCCACCAGTCCTTCTCCTCCACAGCCCCCCAACCCCACACCACCCCTACCCTAACCCGAACCCTATCCCCAACCCCCTCCCCCCCCACCATCCCCCCCCCCTCCCCTCCTAAGCCCCCCCTAACCCCCAGCCGCCCTTACCCCCCCCCCCCCCGCCCTCACCCCCCCTAACCCGAACCCTAACCCTCCCCTTCCCCCAGCCCCCTCCTCACCCCCAGCCGCCCTCACCCCCTCCTGTCCCCCCCCCCCACCACCCCCCAACCATTCCTCACCCCCAACCACCCGCACCCTCCTGCCCCTCCCTACGAGCCACCAGCTGCCCCCCCACTAACAACAAATAGAGAGAGGGGGAGTCACGTACCAGGAGAGTCGCCGGAGAGAGTGAAGTCGCTGGAGAGAGTGAAGTCGCCGAGAGAGTGAAGTCGCCGGAGAGGAGAGCGCCGAAAGAGTGAGAGCGAGAGCGCCGGAGGAAGAGATGAGAGAGTAAAATGGATGGGGGAAAATGAATCGGGGGATTTAATTTAGTTAGAAATTTAGCGACGTTAATATTAACGTCGCTAAATCAGTCGCAATTAGCGACGTTGTAGCGATGTTTCGCGATGACTAGCTCACGTAACTAGTATACGTCGTTGTCACGTCGCTATTTGCGTTGCTAGTAGTGACGGTTACCGACGTTTCATTTATACGTCGCTAATGTCCATAATTTAGCGACGTATTTGTAACGTCGCTAAATTTACGTCGCCAATTAAGCAGATTTTAGTAGTGTACGTACCAAGTTCCAAGTACAATAACCTGCCAGTTTTGTGGAAGGAGAGGGAACCAGCAGAAGGAGTATCATCGGCGACTAAAGTGTTGCTTCAATTGCGGTTCCAATGAACATAAACTTCGAGATTGTCCCAACCAACACACCACATACAGTTTAGCCTCAGCACCATCACAGCAACAGTTACGAGGGCCAATAACTCACGGACCAGGTACACCACAGCCACTTTCCCCAGAAGAATACCAGGAGGGACCAGCCTTGGTGGGCCAAACACCAAGTATAGGCCTGCTAGAGAAGAGATAATCTAAGGCAAGAACGAGCACTCACCATGACAGTGCTAGACACCCTTCCCGAGTTGACAGATACCACAGGTATTATTCTAGTTAATACATTATTGATGCACCTTCGTTTGTGTCATATCCATGCATAGAATAGTTATCTCGTTCTTCCTAAACACATTGGGATTAAGAGTTAGCAATTGCACTGCAGGGTACTACCTATAAACATCTTTAGTAAACCCATAACCCGTATCATAGCCAGACTTGCGTAGAATAACGATTACGGATTTGGTCAAAAAGGATTTCCAAGACAAGCCTTAGAGTTAGATACATTTTTGTAGACCTTGTATATGTGAAATGGCCCATGTCCTCGGTTCGTATGTCATTATAGTGTTTTATGCCAGAAGGATTCCCATGGGAACACAAGGATGACATACACAATATCCTTCCATCTACTCGAAATCACTTCGTCCTTGATTCATATCCACCGCATCATGTTATCTGTTACCCTTTGATATCAAGTCAAGGTATGATACCACGACTTGGAATATTTCTAACTTTATCAATCATAAATTCGTGCCCTGGTTTTTTTGAGAGAGGAATTTCTGGAGATTATAGATTGAATGCCCTCTAGACTTCTTTTACCAATTGATTAGGAAAAATTAGTTTCCACTAGATGATAAATTAGTGCCTCATGAACACCCACTTTCTATTTAGATTATTTGGTGTCCTCGATCGTGACCTTGCTATTCGGAGCACGAGACCCGTTGTTGCCTTCAAACAAATTTATATACAAGATCTAGACGAGCTCACCATCATCTAGGTATATCATATCCCACTAAAACACGTCTCCTTGTACTCTTTTTTTATATGACTTTCTGGTCAAAATGACTAAACTATAACATCTACCATGATACCAAAATACTTTTTGACCTCAATTAGAGATCCAACCTTGACTAAGTCTTTTGACGCTATATGTGATTGTGTTCTACTTAATTCCTTAAATGCTTTACTTTATACTTTATCTTGATTGCTTAACCCGTTGTCCCATCACACTATTAGTTGAACTCTTGTAAGTTGGGTAGAATACCTCACAACCTAACAAATTCTTTGTCCTTATGAATCATGTTGATGAGTTCACTTAGACTATAAACTCAGAGGACCCTAACTTAGCTAGCCAA
The DNA here is from genome assembly GCA_029216955.1 of Iris pallida. NCBI lineage: Eukaryota > Viridiplantae > Streptophyta > Magnoliopsida > Asparagales > Iridaceae > Iris > Iris pallida. The sequence goes on along the minus strand of JANAVB010033172.1, from coordinate 101,325 downwards.
CCAAGCCAACTGCATAGGCCATACTTCGGACAAGACTTGATTTTAAAAAGACCTTGGACTATTTAATTTCCTTCATCATTACCTCCGGTACATTTTGACTATCTTATGCTGCTAATCTAGTCTTAGTTTTGCGAGCTTATTCTTTTATCGAGCTTGTTCATGACATATGTGTTATTGGGTGCACTCACTAACATATTGCCTATTCAGAACCGGTGCATGATGGTCTGATCAACCTATTACACTTTGGTTCGCTGTACTTATATTAGCCTACGTGGATGGAGACATAGTAAAACTTGCCCCTAGAGTCTCATCCGCGACAGCCTTGTCAATTCTCTTTTGAATTATTTTTGTCACCTATGAACTACTCATTCGTACTCAATAGCATCATCTTGAACCCCTTTATTGTTTTTGTCTTAGAGAGATAATGCACTGTACTTGAGAAATGGATCCAAGGTATCACTTTAGTCATGTGGCGATATCCTCGCCTTAAACTACTCCTTCTACTGCTCAATCCCATCTACCCTATTATTCCTAAATTTCGAGGACGAAATTCTTGTAAGTTGGGTAGGATGTAAACCTCCAAAAATTTCAAATATTTTATTATTATTCTATATTGCTTGAAAATAAATTATTTGGAATTATTTGATATTTATTATAAGTAAAGTCTTAGTCGTATTTATAATTTGTTACGCTCATTGACTAGACAATGTGGTACGACGAGTGGCATCATGTGCCCTAACTAGCGTCGTACCCATCTAAATTTACTTGTCGTAATATTCGATTATTTTAAGAAATATTTTATACTTGTTTGTAATTTCCTTTTAGGTATTATTTACTTATTTTAGAAAATAATTGGAAATTATATTTCGGTTAAAAATATTAGGGTTTCAATATTAAGTAATTTTTATATAAATAATGTAAATAAATGCTACAAGGTATTTTAGGAATTTATAATATATGAAAAATATTTTCATGAATTATGTGGTTAGACTAGAGTTTTAGATATAAATATATTTATATCTTATGTTGGTTTAAAAAGGTTTTTTTTTAAAGAGAAAGAAAAAGGAAAAGGAAAAAACAACTACTGTGTACTGTTCCCCAAAGGGAACAGTACTATTCAAAACCCGATCATCCCCTGCTTCCTTTTGCGAACAACAAAAATCCCTTTCCCCGACTCATTGTGCGGACAGAGAAGGATTTCTCTGATGGATTCAAAGAATCCAAAGGCTAATCAGATTTGATTATTTCAAATCTTTATCAAATCTCAAATCAGAATTTAAATTCCTGTTTAAATAAGAAGTTTGATCGGATGATATTTTCATCCAAAATCCCGATATAGAGAATCCCGAGCAACTCGAGCAGCCCAAACCCAATCTTCTTCAACCCCAACCTTGGGCGACCTACCTCGCACATCCCTAGCCGCCTGAAGTCGGCCGTCGACCGGGGGAATCTCCATCGGCCGCCCAGTTCTAGCCAGGAATAGAGCATTGCTCTGATCACAGCAGCCCCAGGTACCAATATTCAACCCCAATTTTCTCCATCATCGCTGAATCAATTTTCGATCCACGAAGTCTTACTTCTAGCCGATCTATACCTCTTCTCCCCTTCAACTAGATTAATTCCTAGTACATTAAATTGTTGTAGAAATCGAACCACAATCCCAAAAAATCTGTTCAAATATGAACAGAAAACCCGAGCCAGACCCCGAATTTGGAAGGCTGTTCTTGCCAAAACTATTAATAGTTTAGACTTTCTATTTGAAAGATGTATAGACAACCTATACGAGATAGAAACCCATCTTTTAGTTTTGATTTTCATTAAGTATGTTGTTGTTAAAACAGTCTCAAAGTTTAGAAAAAAATTTGGTTTTTAAATAGTAAATTTCAATAATTCTCACCGATACGGTGTGCGCCCCGACAAACCGAGCGACGTGGTCGCGTACTATATGCATCGAAAGGCGCGTATGGATGTTGCTGACTGTGGGAACTGACGGAACTTGATTTCGTTGCGTGTGCACGACGAAATCAGTGTGTATCCGTCAAGATACCCTCGTATCGACCTTTTGCAAACTTGGCCATAACTTCGTGTACGTTCGTCGTATCGAGACGAAATTTGCCAGCAGGACCGTATCATTTTTCTGGTCCTGTATGCCAAGTTTGGTCCGATTCTGAAAAGGTCGAGTGGAACGCCTATTTGGCGGGCCCGTGACCCGCTCTAACGGACGAATTTGTGCACGGCTCATCGGAATCCAAAACTGGAAATACCGTTGAGTTTGTCTCCTCAAACCGGACCCGTAGACATGTAGTTTGACGACTTTAGAGACCATAGATATTGGCACATATTTTGGTGCAAAACGGGTCCAACGGCGGACGTCGTTTTGACCCAAAATTATGATTTTGCCCCTGTTCCAGAATTTAACTTTTGGACAGGCATTTCCTAGGCATATCTTTTATTTCAAACTCGTTCATGATGTTTGTTTCAGCATCCGGAGCTCCTTGTGGATTTTGACTTTTGGGTTGACGATTGTGACTGTTGGATTTTGCTACATCTCGCACCACCCTCAGGCAAGACACCTTGCCATTTGCTGTTTATTTATTTTAGCTCATATTTTATGCATTATTCATTATTTTCTTCGTGAAAAATAAACTGTGATACATGGCATAACCTGTTAGGACTTATTGTTCATTTATATTTTCTGCTATATATTATTTTTCTTACACATTAAACCTAGAATTAAGGGACCACCTTGTGTGTTGCATTCATAGGCCTTGACACAATTATACCACGTTGTTGTGAGTCACATATAGGACTCGTACATGCGATTGGCTGGCCACCAGTACGTATAAGCCGTGAGTTAGGAAATAACTGCTAATAGAATTGTATGCTAGAAGACTTAGCAGTTATGATTTGGCATTGGGCAGGAAGAACATGATTGGAAGTTGACTACCACCCTATCTATCGTAGACTCGCTCGCTACTGAGGAACGATAGGTAGACTATATGCTTTAGACTCACTCGATACTGAGAAATAGTATATGGTGTTGTGACTCGCTACTGAGGTACTGCATTTGTATTTTCTTGACTTGACCCGGTAGTCATACGACCATGAACTGTTCTTAAAACAGCATTCACATAGAACGGTTAGGCTACCTTATCCGTTAGGTATGAGTACTTTTGGTTTGGGTACTTGTATCTGACCGTAGTTTGGAACAATAACTTGTCGCAGATTAGTTCGTCACATCTTGTCCTTGTTTGGTTGTAGGTGTGACTTACTACTTCGATGAGAAGGTATTGAACCTTGTTGGGGTCCGGATACCATGTTGGATTCATAGCATGGAAAGATACGTCATCGTGAATTAGTTTACCATCTCCTGTCATTGTTTGGTTGGGGGATGGTAAGCTAGTTCAATAGGTGTGTATTGGACCATGTTGTAATTCAATTGACTTATTTATTTGAGCAATATTTATTCAGTTTATATGGCATGATATTTGTAGGTCCTAAAAAATCAAGTTGCACACATCAACAAAGTCATGAAGATCAAGAAATGCATCTTTCAAATGAACTGCGCAGACATCAGATTGCGCATCATACAGATTGCGTACACTAGACTGCGCACACTCTCAAGCGCGCAGGCTGACGTGGCAAATCATCATCATTACCTGACACAATCAAATCTTCTGACAGCTGATAGCACGAGAACGAGGCGACTGTTTGTTTAATCGTGCAGCACGGCGCTCGAGGACAGCTGGCAGCACAATCGGCCAGCCTATCTGGTGCGCAATCTATATGGCGCAATCCATGCCTGCGTAGTCCATTCCTGTAATCCAAAGCCAGCGCAATTCAGGTTGCGCACTCTATCAACACAACTGACAATATATACGTGGCATTCATGCCATCAATTGCTCATTACGTGGCAACCGTCTATGCACGATCATGCGTATTTCAATCAAATGATGCCATGTGTCCAAGACAGTTGGCCCATGATCAGACAACTGCCTGCGCAGTCTACAGTTACACAATCCAATTCATGCAATCTATCATGCGCAGTCTAGAATAACTAAAAGTTAGTTTTTCCAGAACTCTATAAATAGAGTTTCAAGTCTCCATTCCAAGGGGATCACAGAGATCAAGATCATCACCAGAGATCAGGAGTTCTTGTCCAAGTGCTGCTGCATTCTTCCGAGAATTTTGCCTTCAAATTTCGAGGCTTTTGCCTTCAACTTCAACTTCAGAGGTACCGTCTTCAAAGTTCACATCGTCCAAGGGATAAAGCAATCGTCTTCTAGATTGGATTCCTACAGTTGTACCTTTCCTAAATTCTTGGAATCTTTACAAAGTTGTATCAATAAAGTTTCATACTTTTGTTTTTGCAAACAAAATGGCGACTCTGCTGGGGACGACTTTCTCCTCCGACGAGGAAGTGACAACTCAATGTAACGTAGCGTCTATCGGAAGACGCAGAAGACTCTGGTTGTGAAGGTCAACCAGACAGCCTATGAAGCCATGATCAACTCTAAGACCACTTCTCGTACTGCAACTACTTCTGCCACGAGCAATGTGCGCCCAGTGTGGGTCTCCAAGACTGCTGCAGTCTATCAACTCTGTCAGCAAGACTGCTGCGCAGTCTGCCAAGAAGCCTGCTGCACAATCTGCTACACAGTCTACAGTTGCTGCACCAAGACTGTTGCACAATCTGTCTCTGTCAAGAATGCTGCAAAATCTGTGCTGCAGTGCAGAAGACTTCTTATACTGCCTTGTCAAAGCATAAGACTCCTCTACCTCTGCGCAGTTAGCTGCCCATCTTCCTGCGTAAACCAACACTCCAGCAACTAGAGTGCATTCTAAACACTCTGTGGCCAGAACTCCTGATGCAAACCACAGTGTCTGTGGCCAGAACCAAAAAATTCTCTGTCAAGGACTCTCCTGCGCAACCTGCCAGTGCGCCATCCACTCATGCAAACCATGTCTGCACAATCCAAGAGAGACAGCCCTTTGCTAATCTCTCTTCTTCTCACAACAAGGGAAAGAGTGTGCTCCTCTCCAATACCCTGCTGCTCCTGCACAATCCACTAGGGTAGTCTTTTGGATATTCCTCCTCATCCTCAGAACAAAGGAAAAGGCCCTTTGGTCTTTTCTCAAACTTCCTCGTCCCTTGACTTGGAAGACAACAGAGGGAAACGTTCTTTAGCTAACCCTTCTTTCCAAAACAAAGGAAAAGGCCCTTTGGTCTTTTCTCAGTCTTCCTCGGTTTTTACTGTTGAAGATCAATCTGAATGTGCTCCTGTAACAGTCAGTACAAAAATCTTTCAAACAAGGATTCTTCTCTCCATTAAAAGAACTTGTACTGATCAAAGAGGTATTCTGCCTACTCCGATAGCAGAATTCCAGGATCTCACCACCCTCAAAATCTCCCGTTCAAGACAGGGAAAACTGCTGGTGTCTCAAACAGAAACCCCTGGGGGTGAGTTTGCTGATCTAAGAACTTATCTCAACAGACCAACTTCGGTGAAACGCAAACAACCAATGCCGAAGACCAAACATCATCAGAAACAAACTTCCAGGATCAAGAATCCAGACACCTATGCCAATGAAGTGATACTTCCCTGTATACTCAAGGGACAAAACATTTGAAGAATCGGAACCATGTTTCGAATGTTATCAAAGAACACATCCCTCGAACTTTCCTCGTCCCGTTGCTGTTCCTGATCTCCGAGAACACCTTAAGCAAAAACGGGACAACATCCCAACATCCCCAGTACAACCACTTGGACATTACTGAACCATAAAGTTGTCATCAAGTGTTGTTGTCAAACAACAAGGCGATCTGTCTTCGATCGTCTGAACTTTCCTAACTCTCAACCTATGTCTGAAGATGAAGACGAAGTTCTGTACGCTTCTGTCAACATGACTTCCAGAGACACTGGGGTAGGAAGTGCTCCAAGCACGGGAAACCTCGCAGGCCAAGCCAGCGGTATTTGGATCTACTCCAAGAATCCTCTGAAGGAGTATTCCAACATACCCGTTCCCGAAGCCGAGACACAATCGGTCAAAGGAATCTTCAAGATCCTTCTGGTCGTTTTCTTCCTTCTCACTCAGGAGATGATTCTTTCTCCGATTATGATGCATACAGTGAAAGCTCAAAACAGACAGTGTCTTCCACTGTACCCAGAGAAGTGACAGCTTATGTTGTCAATGAAGATCCCGATGCTTCCAGTTCAGCCAACCAAGAACAAAGAATAGCTGCACTAGAAGATAAGCTGAAGACCATGGCTGAAATGGTCGCCAATATGCATTCCATCATTGTGGCTCAGCATAGTACCACCGACCGTACTGCCTGCAAATCCTGAAATCATAGCATCGTCGGTACCTGTCAATACTGGATTGGGGGTAGCACCTGCTCAAACACCTCCTATACAAGTCCAACCTACCCAGTCAGTCAGGTGCTGGGGGTAGTACTTATCATACTGTTCCTTCTCCTAACACCGTGGTTCAGCCTGTTCCTACATCAGTGGAAGATGCCAATGAAGCTGTGAAGCTCCTACGAACTCAATTCGAAGCTTTCAAGGAGAGGACAACTTACAAAGATTGGAATCAAGCAACCTTACCCAGTTGAATGGAAGGAAGTTCCATTTCCTCTGAAGTACAAGATCCCGACTATCTCGCTGTTTGATGGTAGCACATCTCCCAGTCAGTTCATCAACCACTTTGAGGTTATGACTGTTCAACTTCAACCAAATGATGCTCTTCTTACCAGAGTATTCGTCGGCTGTTTAGCTGGCGTAGCATACGATTGGTATAGAAGCTTGCCTGATGGTTGTATCACCTCCTTCTCTGGCTTAAAGCAAATCTTCTTGGAACGATTTTACGAGGGGATCAACGATATGACTATGTCCGCCCTCAATAAAATTAAACAAAAGCACAATGAAACTGCTGAAAGTTTCATTGAAAGGTTCCCGGGAAGCTTTGAAAATGCCTCCTGGAACTCCAGCTGCTGTCACCATAGACACCTGCAAGGCAAATCTACTGCCCATCATCAACATGTGGACAGGGTCTACTCAATTCCAAGACTGGCCATCCTTCATTGTCAACGCTAAAGCAGCGGAAGTTAGCGCCGACAAATTCAAGCAGCTAGGGGTACAAATGTCTAACCCCGACCGGGATAAACATCAAACATCAGGTGGTAGCAATCACCAGAATAACCCAAACCAAAAGAAACTTTGAACACTAATTTGAACAAGAACAAAGAATCTCTGGCGGTTAACGTAGCTCCTCCTACGTCCACTTCTACTCCTTCAGCACCTCCACCGAGAGAACCTCGTCCTAAAGTAGAATATTCCTTTAACGAGAATGACACTGCTAGCATCTTTGATTGCTTAATCAAAAGTAATAAAATCCAACTTCCAGATCCAAAGAAGCCCGATGAAGTCGGTAAGACTGATCATCCTAAGTACTGTGTCTATCACAGGTTCATCGGACATCCCACTCGAGCATGTTATGTGCTCAAAGGCAAAATCCAGGAGCTGGTCAACGCTGGCGTCGTCACTCTGCAACAAGACGAGAAGACTGTTACTGCAAATATGGTAACAGTTCAGTTCGGTGATTTCCTTCCACAGATGGTGCAACATGGTGTCATTCCTATCCCCAAAGCTACTCTTGAGATTGAGAATCTCCTCCTCCACAAAGTGAAGGTCTCGTTCCCTTGTCTCTTGACAATGGCGAGATTATGTGGATTCATCCGGATCTTGCTTCAGAGTTTGAAGTTCCCTCTTCCTCCAAGAAGAAAGGTCGCTCCAAAGGCAAGACAATAATTTGCAATATGGTGTCTTTTGACCCTATTGATGAAGAAATCTTGCTAGGCACCAGATCAGGGAAAGCTTATCTGAAGGATTACCCCGAAGCTCAAGAGAATCCTGCTTCTTCTTCTGAACCTGCTCCAGTGCAGCCTGCTTCTACTGAGGATATTCCTACTGCTTCCTCACCGGTGGTGATACCCATTCCTTCCAAGCCGATGGTCGCTAACAAAGGCAAACAACAAGTCCGTTTTGACAAACCTTTGAAGAAGTCATCTCCTTCCGGACTTGAGAAGCCTTACAACTTTGACATCTTGGCTCAGTTGGCCAATACATCGGCCTAGCTGTCAATTTTCGAGCTCTTGCGCCTCTCCAAAGAGACTCGAAAACTCTGAGCGAAGCTCTCATGCTGAAACCTGCTTAGCCCTTCTGAAGAAGCCAAAAGCAGAACCAGTCTCTTGCCTTCATTGTCATAGGTGTTGGAGTTAATTCTAAACATAACTTTTACACAAGATGACATGTTGATGGAAGATAACAGGCATGACCGTCCTCTTTATTACAGGATGTCGACTCGATGAAAGTCGATCATATTCTGATAGATCCAGGGTCTGCTCTCAGCATTATACCGAAGACAATGTTGGATGCACTAAAGATCCCAGTGCATAGTCTCTCCAGTACGATCACCACTATTCTTGGGTTCAATCAGGAAAGAAGTGAGCCTCTGGGCAAGATTCGTCTAAAACTCCAAATAGGCAATCTTTGCACAAAGGTTACCTTCTATATCATTGACAACCACGGTTGTTCCTACAATGCTTTGCTGGAAAGACCATTTCTACGAACATAACATTGTCCCTTCGACTCTCCATCAATATTTTAAATATGTTGATGACAATGGAGAGGTACAAAAGGAGGTTGCTGATCTCTATCCTTTCAAAGGCATTAAAGCATACTGTAATGATGCACGTATGTACAAGGACGAATTCATGAAGGTTGTCCTGTCTCTGGACACTGAAGAAGAGCAAGAAGTGCCTAAAGATACCCTCATTATTCCTGTCAAAGGGCGTGTTTCTCGTCCTCAATCCTCCAAGCCACTGGCTATTCACTTGCCAGTTCAAAAGCAATCAGATGATGATCAGGACAAAAGGGAGCTCACCTCTTCTGAGCCACTTGTTATTGACTTACGTCGTAATAAGGATAAAAAGCAGCTCACTTCTTCTGAGCCACTTGTTATAGATCTAACTCATAACAAGGAGAAAAGGGAGTTCACCTCCTCTGAGCCGCTTGTCATCGACCTCCGTCGTAACAAAGCTAATCCTCATCCACGTTCTTCTTCTCTCCCTCTTGTAATCAATCTGACTAAGCCTGCTAAGGCTAAAAGTCCTGTTGTAAATACCAATGTACAAATCAATGAAAAAGCACCTACTTTCTAGTATACTGATGTCATTTATCATGCTAAATGCTATTTGGATATGTTAGATAGCTATCAGTCATTTACAATGGAGTTGTGCAATCTCTTCAAACAGAAGTTTATGTGAACACCCAAAGGATTCATATCGTATTGTTCCTGCTCGCAAGAAAGGCGAACGTCCAATACTTTTTAGTAAAGGACCGGAACAACAATTCAGCTATACGATGATAGCAAAGTTAACGACACGGGGCATCTTCAACTCCGTCGTTACAGTCAACAATCAAAAGACATCGTCCGAAAGATGGGTTACGACTTTAAGAGCGGCCTCAATTACGGTAAAGAAAAAACTCCTCTCCGTACGGCTGTTCCAAAAGGAAAGTCAGATATGTACTACAGCAGGACCAAAAGAGGTCTCGGATATGCTTCTCCTCCGATGTTATCCCCAACAGTCTCTGACTCTGATAGTGAAGAGCGTTCTAACTCTTCTGATTCCAGATCATGGGATTCTGACACCAGTATCGGACAAGTTCATCGAGTGACTGTGTCTTCTAACATGGTCTCCGTCGAACTTCCAAAGGTTATGACGAGGATATTGAAGAAAGTTCTGAAACAGATCCTTGGGCTCAACGAATGGATACCCAATGGGAACTCCGATTCGAACAAAGAGAACCTCCTACCGAAGATCAATTAATTCAAATTGATTAGGAGAGAGCGGGTCACCTCATCCAATATTCATCAGCAAGAACCTTCCGAGGCAGATAAACAAGAACTAATTCTTCTGATTAAAGAATACATTGATGTCTTTGCCTGAAGTTATGAAGACATGCCAGGACTGGATCCTAAAGTCGCTACTCACAAACTGAACATTTTACCGAATGCAAAACCGGTCAAACAACAACAACGACGTTTCAAGCCAGAAATGATGGACGCAATTGACGATGAAGTCAAGAAGCTCATCGCTTGTGGCTTTATTCGAGAAGAACAGCATCCTGATTGGGTAGCTAATGTTATCCCAGTTCTAAAGAAAATCGGCAAAGTTCGAGTCTGCATCGACTTCTGGGATCTTAATGAAGCATGTCCAAAAGACGAGTTTCCTCTTCCTATCACGGACGTTATGATCGACAATACCTGTGGGTTTGAAAGATATCTTTCATGGACGGATTCTCCGGATACAATCAGATTCGATGCATCCTGAAGATGAAAAGCATACTTCTTTCCGCACTCCTCGTGGAGTCTATTGCTATACTGTAATGTCGTTTGGTCTCAAGAACGCTGGTGCAACATACCAACGAGCCATGAGTACCATCTTTCGAGATCATCTACGCAAGACTGTCGAATGCTACGTTGACGACATTGCTGTCAAGAGTCGTCTGAAGGAAGATCACATCCAAGACTTGATAACTATCTTCAATCTCATGCGCCAACATCAACTCAAAATGAATCCCACCAAGTCATTCTTGGGTGTCTCTAGTGGCAAATTTCTCGGCTTCGTCATTACCTCTAAGGGTATACACGTGGATCCCAAGAAGATCAAAGCCATTCAAGAGATGTCCTCCATGCAACCTAAAAGAGCTACGAGGATTCCAAGGTCGACTTGCGTACATCAGGAGATTTATTTCGAATCTGACTGGACGCTGTAGACCATTCACTCAACTCATAAGAAGGGTGTATCTTTCGTTTGGACTGAAGAATGTCAACGAGCATTCGAAGATATCAAGCGGTATCTCATGAACCCACCAGTCTTGGTGCCACCCATCTCTGGCATACCGTTCTTAATATATGTCCGTGCTATGGACCATTCATTGGGTGCTTTACTTGCCCAAAAGAACAAAGAAGGCCACGAACAAGCTATTTATTATCTCAGTCGTACTATGATTGGTGCTGAACACCGTTATAGTCCGGTCGAAAAAGAATGCCTAGCTCTCATGTTTGCTGTTCAAAAGACTCGGCATTACATCATTGGCCAAACTATTCATGTCATATCCAGAGTTAACCCTCTTCGGGTACTCATGAAGAAGCCTAGCACACTCAACTCTCGACTGGCTACATGGGCCATTCTGCTAGCCCAATATGACATGGTATATGTTCCTCAAAAGTCTGTCAAAGGTCAAGCCCTGGCGGATTTTTTAGCAGCTCATCCTGTGCCAGAAATATCTAAACTTTATGATGAAATTCCAGACGAGACATTGGAATCTAACATAGTCTCTGAAGAATTTCCTACTTGCGTCTATTCTTTGACGGTGCGTCCAGGATCGGACCCAATGGTGCCATCATCGCAGGAGTTGGAGTTGTCCTTGTTTCTCCAGACGGGTCAGTTATTCAAAGAGCCTACTCCTTAGATGAGCCTTGCTCCAACAATGTGGCAGAGTACAATGCTCTACTCATCGGCCTTCAGCTAGCCAAGCAACTCGATGTTGAGTATCTTAAAGTTTATGGTGATTCTAAGCTGGTTATTAATCAGGTTAGAGGAACCTATGAAGTTCGCCATCAAGATCTATTGCCTTATCATGAAGCGACAATCAACATGGCTACATCATTCAAAGCCTTCTAAATTGAATATGTACGCCGAGCTTGTAATACTGAGGCAGATGCTTTGGCCAATCTTGCAGCAATCCTAGCCATCCCTATCAGAAGACAACAGGTGGTGGTCATCTCTAATCGAGAATTGTTCTGTGTCGAAAACAATCGTAATATTGAATTCAGTAATCTTACTGAAGTCAATGTTATCGGTGAAGATTGGAGAACTCCCTTCATCGACTTCGTAGTTTATGACATACTCCCTGAAGATCCCAAAAAAGCTACGAGTATTCGTCGAAGGTCTCTGCGATTCTATTACAATCAGACCACCAAAACTCTTTATCGGCGAACTTATGATGGCTTACTCTTGCGCTGTCTAGCTGGTGACGAAGCAAAACAAGTACTGTGTGAAGCTCACGATGGTGTCTGTGGAGCACATCAACCTGGTCCTAAGCTACAGGATCGTATCCGACGCATGGGTTACTACTGGCCCTCTATGGTATCTGATGCCATCGATTATGCAAGGAAATGTCGAGCTTGTCAAATCCATGCAGATTTTATTCATCAACCACCTGAATTTCTGCATCCGACGGCTGCTTCATGGCCTTTTGAAGCTTGGGATATGGACATCATCGGTCCTATCAATCCTCCTTCTTCTAGAGGACATCGGTTCATACTGGCAATAACCGATTACTTCTCCAAATAGGCTGAAGCTATACCTTTGGCTGAAGTCAAAACTAGCAGCATCATCAACTTCGTCAAACACCATGTCATCTATCGATTTGGTATACCTCGACGAATTATCCATGACAACGGACCACAATTCATCAGCCAGAAGTTCACCAGATTCTGCGATGATCACCGGATTGACAATGTCGCTTCGACAGCCTACAATCCTGCTGCTAATGGATTAGCTGAAGCTTTCAACAAGACCATCATTAAGCTCCTCAAGAAGTTTGTATCTACTAACAAATGAAACTGGAGTGAAAAGCTTGGTGAATGTCTTTGGGTCTATCGAACTACGGTCCGCAATCCCGCAGGCTTTACACCTTTCTTTTTGGTGTACGGTTGTGAAGCAGTTCTTCCTCTGAAACTTCAAATTCCTTCTTTAAGGATTGCCATTGCTAATGAACTCACTACTGAGAACAATGATCTTCTCCGACTTCAAGAATTAGAAGTACTCGATGAGAAGCGGCTATTGGCTCAACAGCATATTGAATTATATCAAGCTCGCATCTCGAAGACTTTCAACTGCAAAGTTAAAGTCAGAGCCTTTCAGCAAGGAGAACTTGTTCTAACAGTAAGACGTCCTATGACTATGACTCACTCGAGTAAAGGCAAGTTTGATGCGAAGTGGGAAGGACCTTACGTTGTCAGCAAAGTCTCTTCAAATGGAGCTTATCAACTTTCAGAGTTGGATGGTCGAGTTGCAATGATGCCTATCAATGGCAAATTCCTCAAGAAATATTTTGTATAAATATAACAGAAATTTATGTAAATATGATCAGACGGTTCATAAATAAAGTTTGATTTTTATTTCATCATAAATGATGTGACATGATATCAAGGAAGGTCGCTATCGTCCTTCTCAATATTAGGACGCGGACCACTGTCGTCCTTATCAAAGACATATTCAGCAAAATAGTCGAGGACATCCTTGCTCGAGCCCACCAGGAACTTGTAGGCAGCCATTCTCATGGCCTCCTCCTCTTCTGTCTTTCCTGGTTCAAGTAGGAAGTCTAAGATATCCCGTGGTGGTTTGGGTGCGGACGAACCTTCGCCTGCTTCCGTCTGCTTTGGCTGGACTGGTTCGGCAAGACGTTCTTCAATGCCCGCTTCAACCATTGGGGTAATTTCAGCCTTCTTGGATGCATCTCCGGACGACATCTTTATGTTGAAAAGTGGAAATGATCATTCCTTCCTGATTTTTGTTCTATTTATAGATGGAGATTCTCAAGACAATGAAACGACACAATCATCTGACGGTTCGTCCGTTCATTCATCATCATCTGACGGTTCACCCGTTCATTCATATTCATTTGACAGTTCGTCCGTTTATTATCACCATCATCATCATCTGACGGTTCGCCCGTTCATTATTATTTATCATCTGACGGTTCGTACCTTCATTATCATTCATCATCCGACGGTTCATCCGTTCATCAGACGGTTCATCCGTTCATTCACATTCATCCGACGGTTCATTCGTTCATCAGACGGTTCATCCGTTCATTCACATTCATCCGACGGTTCATCCGTTCATAAGACGGTTCATACGTTCATTCACATTCATCCGACGGTTCACCCGTTCATTCAATTCATTTGACGGTCCATCCGTTCATTCTGACGATTCATTTCGTTCATTTATTTCATTCACACCTTTTTGACGATTTATTTTTGTTCATTTATCCATATCAGCAACTTGTCGTCTTCGATTAAGTTGTCTATTTTAAAATAATAATATTCGACAAATTATATTCTGCCACGTCCATATTACCTCTGAGCAGATATAATGAATATAATTATTTTCTATAAAATCATCAAAAAATATATCATGTCCTGTACTTCTGAATATATTTTCTATCGCTATTATTTATATCTGAATAAGATATGCAAGAAATAATAGAGCCACAATAAAATGTCTTTTATTGATCAAAATTTGAGACATTACATGCATAGCATACAAAAAGACAAAAAGATACAAAATATTCTTTCTACTGAGACGGAGGCATCATCAGATTAGCAATCTGTTGTTTTAAAATCTGCAATCGTTCTTCACGAGATGCCATCACTCTCTTCCTGGCCTCTTCCATCCCAGATTCTTCATTAAAAACGGGCATGGTCACCATTCGGCGAGTGATTTCCCCATCATGAGCTGCTATATACTCGTTTCTTTCCTGAGTTAGAGCATCAATTTGTTGGACTGAAGTCTGATGCTCTTTAACTTCATTTTCCAGTTCCTCTTCGAGACGAGCAATCTCCACTCTTAGCTCGGAAATCTTTCTCTCTCTTCTCTCAGCAGTTGAGATCACTGATTCCAACTTGGAATTATATTCAGCTGATTTAGTAGTATAAGCATCCAAGAGGTTCTGGAGATTCACTCTTTCAATTGCAGCTGCCTGAGCCATTTGTTCAAACTCTGCCAGCAGTAAAGGTTACACTTCCCCTTTGTTGAGATCTTTATAGTTCTTTATGGAGATTTCCAGTTCATTCAATATATGGTCGAGGAAAGTGGCCTGAGCCTCATCACCTTGCTTCCGGATGCCCTTCACCAAGAAAAAGGTCGGACCCCAAACCATAAAAAAGTCAGCGTCTTCTTTGTCCATCATTCTATTGATCAGAGGTCCCAAGGACTCGAAGAAACATTTGGTGAATGATTGAATGACAAGCTGATTAATCGCCAGAGCACCAAGAGTCGCAGCTACTCCTGTTGATGACGAAACAGCAGGACGCTCAACTTCTCGTATCTAAACAGCAAGTTCTTTGAATAAGGGAACCAAAATAGAGCTGGTTGCTCCTCCTGGTTGTTCCTCTGCAAAATCAAATACTGTCACTTTGCCTGTCATTGGCTATTGATAAAGAGGATCAAAAATGAAAACAGTCTTACCATGGGTGGATCCAGCAACAGGCTTATCATCTGCAGGAACAGACTTTAGCTGAGCAGAAGTAGCTTCAGACGCTACGGCCTGGCTACTTCCTGCTTCAGAGCCACAAGATAAATGGCGGCTGCTACTGGCAATTGTCGTTGCCAATACTATGGCCATGCATGTTCGAGGAGCAGAAGAGGATCCGGGTTCTGTATGGATAAAAGTAACAATGTTAGCTATCAAGTTATTTATTAAAAGAAGATCGCTAATTTCATTACAATACCTTCGGAAACAGCAATTGGAGTTTTCTCCACATCCACCTCTTCATCAGCAGTCTTCTCTAGAGATCTCGGCATCTCAGCCTCCTTTTCAGGAGTCAAAGTGTCTCGAGGGGATGTCTGGATCTCAACATTCTCTTCCTGATTTTGTGTCTCATCAGCAGCTTCTGATGAGGTGCTCTCCTCGTTCTCGCTGTCTTCGGGAGCTTCTTCACTAGCAGCATCAGCGGCCTGACCAGCTTCTTCTTGATAACCGAAGTCACAGCCATATAAAGCTTCGATCATCAAACGATCTTCTTCAGCAAGGGTTGCTCCAGGTGTAAGAGGAAGTTGAGTAGTCTCCGCAGCAGGTAAAGGAGATCGTATGGCATTATGCTCTTCCTCTACAATGTTATCTCTGGGCTCTTCAGCCTCATTTCTCTGGTCCAGCTCTTTCCTTTGCTTAATTTCCTCTCTCTGTTCTGGACTGGGAGTTTATGTCCAGCCTCAGAAACAGGAGTGGGAGAGGGCATGGTGAGTCCCGCTACGACGTCTATCATGATCGAAGACAAAATTTGTCCTCTGCGGACCAACCTTTTCTTCCTATACAGAGGTCTCTCAGGACTCTCTACGTTTGTTGCCTCGACTTATTTTTGAACAGAGGTCGGTGTGACAGCTTCTTCCCGCTGAATTGTCTCGGCCAGCTGTCGAGATTGAGATCTGGTAGTAATCCTTTCTGAAGAATGATCCAAGATCAGTTTCTTCTTCGCAGCTGGGACGGAAGGCTCCTCTCTCCTTCTCTTCTTGGCCGGAGATTTAGTAACCTTCAAAGAAACACGCAGTGGCGCGTTAACCTCTTTAGGGAACATAATGTCCCTCGAAACTTCTAAGGGTGCATCCACTGGCTCGTGCACCTCATCATTACCTAGAAGTGACATGATGACTCCTCCCTTCTTCAATCTAATTGCAGACGCGAAGCTATCCGTAAGATTGAAGTTCTCGAAAAAAGTGTTCGATGATGTATAAAACACCGAACTTATGAACAGCATACGAGGGCCATGATTACTATTCACCGGCAACGAGAACGTTACTTTTGTATCTCGCGCATTGTAATAAGCCCAAGCTCGGGCTCCATCTATCAAGAAACTTTTTCCTTGTAGGCATGAGATAGCATTACCTACGTGGAATTGGTCATATCCAAACTGTCGAGCAATCCGGCTGGGAAGATATGGCTCCAAGTAGCATTCTTCTTCAAACCGATATACCAAGTGGGATGGATGAATTGTCTTCAACCAATTAAAAGCTGTATGGCTCAAAGGTTGCATCTTTGAGTCAACCATGTTGGTCGGCATTTGTTCATATCCGGCAGGAGGATAAGCGCAATAGAAGTTCCATCCTCTGCCAAGGTTCAAAGCATATCTGCAATCCCTTAAAGAAGTGTATTTCCACTTTCCGTGGGAGAATCTCCGCAAAAAGCTGCCACCCGACTGGTCCCACGTCGAGGTCCATCAAAGTAGGATGGTGTAAAAGCAACCACCCGAACAGATAAGTATACGGCAATTCTAGTCGAGGAAACTCTTTCTCGCCCTTAGCTTTCAGCATCAATTCGACGTACAGGCGGAGACTGGCGTTCATTCTACAAGTCATCGCCGATAAGAGATCCATCTTGTAGCCGAAGACTAGTCGAACGGCAGCAAAAAGAACACCGTGATGGAAGCGGTCTACGGTACTTGATCCGGGAACGACGAATCTGCGGAGCCAATATGTTAAAAAACCTGCCAATTGGGCTTCTTTTGACATAAATCGATATCCCATTCTCATATAACTCTCGAGAGTGTCTCCTTTCTTCAGAGGAGGACATTGATGATTGTCCTTGATCTCGACATCCAAGTCACCACTCATCTCCATTAGCTTCACCACTTCAGTGCTGCTCAGTGGTTTAAAGAAGTCAGGATAGTACTTGTCATATTTCTTGGTCTTCTTTTCTTCAATATGGTTGAGGAACAGATAAGGCAACCATTTAGATAAATCGCAAGTACCAGATGTAACACTTTTGTAAAACAAAGTGCATATGTTATAATGACACAGCAATTCTTCGAAGACTTCTACCATGGCTGCGTTCTCTTTTCGAAGTTTGTCCAACTCATCATTAGTTGGGACAAATTCCTCATACGGGGCATCCCCCATCGGTAGGTAAGAGATGTACTGCATCTCGTGAAGGGCAAACCCGATCTCTCCACAGGGAGTCATAAAAGTCCCTGTTCTATAGTTGTATCTTTCTGCTAGAGCCAGAAATAGATGCGGATTGGGGGCAAAACCGTAAACAATGGCATGCACTACTTGATACAAGTTAATCTGTTGAAGTTTGTCTTCAAACTTAGTTAAAATCCAGTTTGCTATACAACTCCATCTCTTATATTCTGGGTTCACCAGTGCAGTTAATCTGAGGTCTTGATCTGGATACTTCCCTTCGACCTTCGTGAATTCATTCGCGAATATTGGAACTCTCACGGGCATTAACAAAGAAGAATTTTCCGGCGGAATACAACCGGGTTTTAAACCTCTGAGCAAGACACTGTATCGTTCCGAAGAACTATAGAACATGTCTTTCTTGTTAGGCCCCTTCTTCACATAAATCTTTCCTGGACGAGCATCCTGAAAAGGTGTGAGATTCTATTCCATTTTCCTCGGATAGCTTGCATGAACATATCGAGATAATGGGAGACAGCGGGAGACATTTGGTATCGAGATTATCTTATCTTTGTGTTGGAAAATCCGTTCTTCCATCCGTGGCTTTGGCTGAGAGCTCTTCTTAAAAGCTTCACCAAACAGAAATAGGGGCTTCTTGTGAATGATGGCATCTACCGACTCCAAGGGTTGCCCATTCATCATACATAATAGAGTTTCATTATCTTGGGTTACCAAGATAGCTTGGCGGGAAGCTGGCAGATCATACTGTGGATAGTGCACATGGGACAGGTCTTCTTTGAATTCTGATTCTGAAAGAGTTCCTATAAAGTTCTCATACCCCGGATCTTCTCTGGTATCAACTGCATCAAACAGAGAAAACAAAAATTTAGCACAAAGGAAAAAATCAAGGATGTTACCATCAGACTGCGCAACCATTAGATTGCGCAACCATCAAATTGTGCAACCATCAGATTGCGCAACCATCAGATTGCGCATCTATCAGTTTGCGCCAGCATCAGATTGCGCTGGCAATCCTGCACAAAAATAGCAGATTGTGCTGACTTTTGTCAGCACAGTTCAACCGATTGCGCAAGAAATTATTCTTCATAAAAATGAAGAATAAATGGTTTCGTACAACCAAAACCCTAAAAAGGGTGGCGCAGTATGATCACATCTCTAAAAAGAGATGGATTCTGAAGAACAGTGAAATCAAAAACCCTAAAGAGAGTTTTTGATTGGGTCATCTACCTTGCAACGCGGGATGCACAGTCTCGTGGCGAGAAGGACGTCGTGCGACCCTAGCCGAAGGCTCGGCGGGGGCCTTGCCCTTGGCAGCGGCGGAGGATCGCTTGGGAGCCATGGAGTTTCGATGGAGAAGAAAGGAAGGAATAGCTCGAGACTTCTCTCTCAGATCACAAAAGCAAAGTGAAGAATGAATTGAATATCGAAGAGAACTATTTATAGCTTTTCAAAGACTAACGGCTGCCTCAGACTGCGCCGAAAAAGTCGGACTGATCCATCCGATTGTGCAGACAGCTCAGTACATGCGCAACTTAATTGAAATTTCAAAATTTAAAGTATTTCGAAATTTTGAATAAGTTCAACTTTCGAAAACTTTGAAGGGGGTCTTGTAGGTCCTAAAAAATCAAGTTGCACACATCAACAAAGTCATGAAGATCAAGAAATGTATCTTTCAAATGAACTGTACAGACATCAGATTGCGCATCATACAGATTACGTACACTAGACTGCGCACACTCTCAAGCGCACAGGCTGACGTGGCAAATCATCATCATTACCTGACATAATTAAATCTTCTGATAGCTGACAGCACGAAGAACGAGGTGACTGTTTGTTTAATCGTGCAGCACGGCGCTCGAGGACAGCTGGCAGCGCAATCGGCCAGCCTATCGGGTGCACAATCCATATTGGCGCAATTCGTGCCTACGCAGTCCATTCCTGCGTAATCCAATGCCAGCGCAATTCAGGTTGCGCACTCTATCAACACAACTGACAATATATACGTGGCATTCATGCCATCAATTGCTCATTACGTGGCAACCGTCTATGCACGATCATGCACATTTCAATCAAATGATGCCATGTGTCCAAGACAGTTGGCCCATGATCAGACAACTGCCTGCGCAGTCTACAGTTGCACAATCCAATTCATGCGCAATCCATCATGTGTAGTCTAGAATAACTAAAAGTTAGTTATTTCCAGAACTCTATAAATAGAGTTTTAAGTCTCCATTCCAAGGGGATCACAGAGATCAGAGATCATCACCAGAGATCAGGAGTTCTTGCCCAAGTGCTGCTGCATTCTTCCGAGGCTTTTGCCTTCAAATTTCCGAGGCTTTTGCCTTCAACTTCAACTTCAGAGGCTACTGTCTTCAAAGTTCACATCGTCCAAGGGATAAAGCAATCGTCTTCTAGATTGGATTCCTACAGTTGTACCTTTCCCAGAATTCTTGTAATATTTACAAAGTTTGTATCAATAAAGTTTCATACTTTTGTTTTTGCAAACAATATTATGTGTCGTGTTACGTCCCTCTGAGGACCTGGTTATCTCTCCAGGTGTGTGCTCTTGTCTTTCACAGGTATTCTAGATCTAGCCGTGATCCACTCCATTTTTTCGAGGATGATTAAACTTGGATCGTCTTCGCTTTGCTCCCCAAACTCATTTCATTTCCCATGTGTTTTTCCTTATTTTGTTGGTAGTGGATTTATCTCCGCCCAACATATTGTATCAAGATAAATCATTCTCATTATATGATATCTTTTATTTATTTATTTTTTGTGTGGATGAGATTAGCTATGGTTCTACTGCATTTTACAGCTTACGTATATTTTCTTATACGGCTGGCATGTCTACGTTCCTAGTCCTACGTATTTTGGGACTTGGGTGTTACACAAGTAGCATCGGAGAGCAGATCTCCCAACGTTCCGACATGCGCACCGCCGCACGCAGGTCACCTCTCGCCGATGAGCTCCAGTAAGCTCCTCCCCTCTCTTTCTTCCTCTCATTTTCTTATTTCGAGAAAGGGAATGGATTGGTTTAAATATAAATTGTTTATTTAATTAAGGTTATAATAATTATTATTAGTAATAATAATGCTTTATCAATATTAATATTAAACATCATTTCTTTCTACTAACATTAGTTATTAAATATTGCTATAGTTATATTAAATATTTTATATTAATATTTTCTAAATGGTATTTGTAACTAAAATATATCCTAGGCTTTGACTCTACGTATTTCAACTTGGGATATATATATTATTCTTGTATTTTTCCAACTATTTTCAAAATATAAATTTGACCTAAAGTCATATTTGACAAAACTGGATTGTAAGCCCCCTGAATTTTCGGGATTTATTTTTGAATTTTCTAAATAAATTATTATCGATAATTCATTTCTATTTAATTAATTTTGATCATTAAATGCTCTTTACCGTAATTTTGGTTTCTAGAGCATCAGGGATGCCAGTCTCTTGAAACTTTCTTCTTGAAGTTTGTAGTAGACGAGATTAACTTCATATTGATATATCGTGTCCCATTCGAACTTGTTCCCTTGTGCTCCATTTGCTTCGCACAACTTTCGGGTCAATTTAGACCGAATTATCGTCTGTCGTAATTCGTGACTTAACTTCCAACTTAATTTTCGGGCCCGACATCGGTCCAATCCAGTCGACCCAATACATGGCTTTGGCCTGTTTTGAGTCTACTATGCACGTGCCACTTGCGGCCACCAAATTGATCTCCCTTGTGCTCCCATTTCATCCACGATTTTAATTAGTTTAATTTATTATTTTAATTAAATATTGGCCCAAGCCTGACCAACTTGACCCAACATCCAACCCAAATTGGTGTGACCCTACCATGTCCACCTATACACCCACTATTGTATTTATATTTTCTCTACTAAAAAATATCCCAATTTTACACAAATATCTCTATTTCGCTCATATATATATATATATATATATATATATATATATATATATATATATATATATATATATATATATATATATATATATATATATATATATATATATATATATATATATTTTTTTATATATATATATATATATATATATATATATAAAAATAAAAAATATATATATATATATATATATATATATATATATATATATATATATATGTATATATATATATAAATATATATATATATATATATATATATATATATATATATATATATATATATATATATATATATATATTTATATATATATATATATATATATATATATATATATATATATATATATATAATATATATATATATATAGATATATATATATATATATATATATATATATATATATATATATATATATATATATATATACATATAATATATAAAAAAAATAATAATAAAATAAAATATACATATATAATATATATATATAATATATACATATTATATATATATTATATAAAAATATATATATATATATATACATATATAATATATATATATAACTCTCTCTTTCTCTCTCTTCCTAAAATAACTCCTACACACAAACACCCCCTCTCCCCATGTCAGCACACACACCCCCCTCTCTCTAACCGACCTATATCTCTCTCTCTCTCTCTCTAAATATCTATCTCTCTAAATATCTATCACTCTCTTTATATATATTATACACTCACACACACACAACTCTCTCTCTCCCTCAACAGCACACACATGCTCTCCCCCCTAGCCGAACCACTTCCACCTGAGCTCTTTCTCCACTCTTCTTCTTCTCTATCACCATTTTCTCTTCCACCATCACCATCTTCATCACCACACACCACCACCACCATGAGCACCATCACCATCATCAAACCACCATCACTACCTCTACTACGGCAGCCTCACCGCGCGATGGCCGTGCACGTGCACCTCGGCCAGCCACCACCGCTGGGCTGCCACTGCCGTGCTGCGTCGCCGTCGCCACTGGCCGTACAGCAGCAAGCAGTCACAGCTGCAGCAAGCAGCAGCAGAAGAGCAAGGCGCAGCAACAGCCGCAGCCGACCGGCACCGTGTCGCCATCGCGGGCCGCCGTGGCCGGCCGCCACCGCGGGCCACCGTTGACCCTCGGCCGGGCGTACCCTCTAGCAAGCACCCTCGACATGCCACCCTCCTTCCCCAACGTGCCACGTAGACGATTCGTGCGTTTTGCACGAAATCCCGGCGTGACGCGCGCGGGATCGAACTCAAAATTGTGTTTCGAGACAGTGACTTTGTGCATGTTTTCTGGGCAATCTGACCGTTGGATTGGCGAACTCTTTGCTCCATCACAATCTCGGTATATAGCTCTTCACTTCCCTCAATTTTCGTCCGTTAATTTTATCGTTTGATACATCAAAATCGGCCACCAAGTTGACGTTTTAATTTGAACTATTTTTGGACAGTTTCGTGGAACCAACTTCGCGGGATCGTATCTTCATCGTAGCAGCTCCATTTGGTGCACCGTCAGTTCCTGTGCACAACTGGTATAACCCTCTTCCTGTCGTTTCAATTTTGTTTCATTGTGAGCTTGTTTGGTTGGTTGAATTCGACGCCAAAGTTGGTCGTCCGAATTCATAATTTCTAACTTGTTAAATTCTATTTTTGAACCCGGGACTCCGAATTCAATTTCTGACACCACCAGTAGACTTGTGGCATCGTTCTGGCATATTTTCATATAAAGTTTGTTAGATTTAGAGGACGTGGGCCCTGACACATTTTTTGGTGCAAAGCGGGTCCCACAGTCCGGGTCAACGGGACTTTTTGACGCCGGCTAATCGGAATCCAATTCTGGATATACTGTTGAGTTCGTATCGTCATTCTGGACTCGTTGACATATAATTTGCTAGGTTTTAGTGGAAATTGGTTCTGACACGCATTTCAGTGCAAGTCGGATACCAATATCCGGGTCAACGGGCATTTTGAGATTGGCTCATTGGAATCCAATTATGGATATACCGTTGAGTTCGTATCGTCATTCTGGATTCGTGGACATGTAATTTGTTAGGTTTAGTACACTTTTATTATGGCATATTTTTGGTACAAAGTGGGTCCGACACGGACACCGTTTTGATCCGAAATTATCTTTTTGCTCCTGTGTCCAAATTGGACTTATGGATAGGCTATCCTAACTAATTTGACCATTCTGGACACGTTGGTAATGGTTGTTTCACCATCCGACAATACCTTTAGGTTTTCACCCTATTATTATAATCCTTCTCTTTTTATTCGTTTTTAGATCCTTGTATCGAAATTAAGATCCATTGATTCCAGTGATTTCACCATCACTGAAATTGATATATTGACCATGTAGATGTTTATAGAGACTAGCTTTGACCCTGTTTGACCATGGTTGACTACTTTGACTGAACGGCGAAGTAGAGTCAACATTTGACCTAGGTTAGACTAGTTTTGACCTTGGTTGACCATGGTTGACTATTTTGACCAAAGTCAACTATAGCCTAAAATTGACTAGAACTTGACCGAAGTTGACTAGTTGACCCAAAGTCAACTATTAGTCAACGTTAGTCAAGTTTGACCCGAGTTGACCAGTTGACCAAAAGTCAACTGTAAGTCAACCCTTGACTTAGATTGACCTAGTTTGACTTGCTTGACTTGCCTTGGTCTAGTTTGACTTTGTTTGACCTAGTTTAACTTAGTTGACTGAGTCTGACCTAGATTATGTAGCTTATACTATAGAATCAAGCCTAACACTGTTGAACCCTAATTAGCTTATATATATCTTATTTGTAGGTCTGTGGCATCACTCTGAGCATCGACCCCTTTTGACAGCTCAGGACCGCAGGCGAGTACATTCTCTGATAGTAGTTCCTTATATTGATATTTTTTGTATCCGATTCAGTTATAGTATTTTACTTGATTCTAGTCACGATGGTACACGGACTGGTATATACCGGATTCCTGTCATGAGATGTCATTCTTGGATTTTCTTGGGATACTGGTACTTGCTCGATCTTGTTCTTGTACTTGTATTGACACCGATTCCTCAGAAGGAGTAGCTACCTTCTTAGGGAATCTCGTGCCATGACGTGCTATGTCCGGATCCGTATACTATTCGGGGAATGGGGAATTTATAGATAGTGTGATCAATGTCCATCTTGAGTTACTACTTGTATCATAGCTATACCCTCACCTCACGATGGGTATAGCCTGACCTGTGCTACTACTTGTTCCATAGCTTGCCATCCCGACCGGGCCGAGTCCACGTACTTGTAGCCGGTCGGCTGGAAGCCTGATCTTGACCCTTACCGATCACATTATGCTATAATATTCGAGGCACATTTATATTTATTACATCAGTTACATATTACAGTTCAACTTACTTTCCCTGCGTGATTCACCTTGACATGATTTCCAGTTTATATATCCTGTTTTACTTACAGTCTTGATATATCATCTTGTATTCTTTTATGATTGTCTCTTACAGCATTTGTCAATACTATGAAACTGTTGTTAGTTTATATACTCGTTCCATCCTGACTGGATATGTTGACAATCTTTTAGGAGTAGTTGTGCCCTCAGTATTGGACTACAGGATGTTGCTAGCTGGAGTGGTTCTCGGTATTCTTCACCGTGAGTTGTTTCTCAGGAGTTTTACGCCTGGTAGTTATCCTTAGTTTGTCTTGTTTTCCTTCTTTATTTTATGTCTTATGATTTTTTCTAGTAGTTTCTAATTGTTCTTGTGCCCTAGTTATCTTTCATGTCTTATCCTCTTTAGATGTTGGGCTGTGATTGAGTACATTTGTAGTTTATGGACCTTCTAGATGTAGTGTATATTTATTAGGTACTAGACAGCGTTCTGCAGTTGATACTGCGACGTAGGCTGGCATGGCCCACGTATTCGTATCCGTATATCCGGGTGTTGGTCATGACACTGGATTTAGCCCTAAACTAATTTATCTGGATTTTGAGATTTCATCCAAAAAGTTTTGGCTAATAAAAGTATAGTTATTAAATATAATAAATAATGATTTTTAATATTTACAAAATATATATCCAAAGGTTATAGTGACTAAGAAAATATTGTTTACAAATATCGTGAAAAATTTCTAATTAGTTTATAAATATTTTTCTAAAATACATACTATTGTAATATTTTCTACCTAATTAAATTATATATATATATATATATATATATATATATATATATATATATATATTATTTAAAAATAGTTTCCTAGATTATTCAGGTATTTATCTAAAATTTATTCAACTAATAAAATACAGTTTCTAATAATAAATAATGTTTTCAAAAAGAGTTATAAATATCTATAAATTTTTACGATCAAATCTTTGATGATGGCTAACCGAATAATCATATTTTCTCGCGAAGTCGGACCCTTTCGCAACGACCATGACTATTGGACTATTGGAACATGGCAGAACATCGTACCACACCAGGCGACTCGCAGGCAAGACACCTTGCCTTCACTGTTTAAATTTTCTGCTCAATATCATGCATGTTTTGTTTATTTTCAAGTTGTTTCTTTCTAAATTATATGTAGATGCAAATTACTATATTTTATGCAATTGGCTTAGAGTTAAGGGACTACCGTCAAATTTAGTGTGTCTTATTGACTTGTCACGATTGTACACGAGTTGTGTGTGGATATGCATATATTATATGGACATTAATATATGGAAAAAAAATATTATATGGACATTAATATATATACATGAGGTATAGTGTAATAGATTAAGGGTCATTATATATGAATAATATCTATATACATATATATTATATGGGCGATTTGGTTGTCATGGTAATCTTGATTATATATGTGGTCTAGGGTATGCATTACGTAAACACATGTAAGGCACCTAAGAAGATCAAGGTTAAGGTTTGGGGGTAAAAGTAAGATTTCTTATAAAACATATGTCATAGGGATATAGGTATGGAAATAGGTAGTTGACTCATTTTGTATGGGTTCATAGGGCATGAAGATAGAGGCAACCTATAGGGCAACCAAGACCTAGATAACTCATAGAGCCTAGAAATAGGCTAGATATTCAGTTTTAATCTTAATATTGATTTTTATTGATTGAATTAATATATGTTCACTAGGCATCGACTTGAACACCGGTCCGATCTAGTTTTTAGCTTGGATTGTAGATAAGTTCATGCAGTGATTTTCTTTCATATCCTGATATTGTCTCTATTTCATGATTTATATATTCTTATCGTGTTCATGTCACTTTTGCTACACGTGATTAGTGTTTTATGGATTCTATTCATGATAATCGTGATTCGTGATTTTCGTGCATCATGTTTATCGGGTATATCATATTTATCATGATTCGTGCACCTTATATGTTGTAACTTGAATCCATGAATGCTAGTGTCGGGCGGAAAAATATCTCAGTACACATGTGAATTACCCTATTTGTTCTCTGTGCCTAATCGTGTGGATAGCAATCACACATCTCACGTGTGATTTGTCGTATCGTGTGGATAACAATCGCACATTCTCGTGTATGATTTGTCGTATTATCCGAGCAATTCACATATAGAACTTGGTATTTCAAAACACATAGAAGTTAGGATTTTTTGACATAGTTCTTTATCTAGTTCATGTCATATTTACCTGTTCTTATCATATTTACTACTTTTGAATGTTTCCACTAAACTCCTAGCTTAGCCTTACATTCTTACTTGATTACCATGTTTTATATATTCCAACTCTTATTATATAATCACTATCATGTTATGAAATATCTATCAATGTTTGTACTTGTTCCAATCCTGACTGGATAACCATGTTTTTAGGTGATGAGTTAGCGACACTTGTCCCACCTATTATGGACTGACAGAGGAGCTTGTTCCTGAGACTGATTCGCGGCCTTCTGGAGGACCAAGCAGTTGTTGAGGCCGTGATTCCAGCAGAGGATGTTTAGTCATAGACTAGTTTATATTGATAGATTCAGATCCAGATTTGTCTCCGGAATTATATACATGGGTTGTATATATATATATTTTATGGATTTGGTGATTCTCTGGATTTTTTGGATTATGTTTTTGACTTTAGATTATGGTTTATGCATTTTACTTAAAACTCTTTTATCTAGATGTTGCGGTGGAGTTATAGTTATCATCTTATTCTCAGCTCTGGATATATATCATTTGTGTTGGAGATGATTATCATATTTACGTGGAATGGAATATTATATTTGAGTTTATATAGCTTTCTACCATCGATGTTGTGGCATAGGCTGGATATACCTACGACTCATGCCAGATTTTCGTTTGCGGGTCGTGACAAGAACCATCAAAGCGTCCTAATATTCTCCAGAAGACCCTTCAAACCCAGCAGCAATATTATCCTTCAATTAAAGTAGTACCTCCCCAACAACAACAGTAGAGACAAAACTTATCGACAACTAATTATGCTTTTTGTCAAAGAGCGGGACATA
This sequence comes from Iris pallida, assembly GCA_029216955.1. NCBI lineage: Eukaryota > Viridiplantae > Streptophyta > Magnoliopsida > Asparagales > Iridaceae > Iris > Iris pallida. Next base: position 73,117 of record JANAVB010033172.1, on the reverse strand, counting down.
ATTGAGATGGATATAGGATGAGATTAGGACTTTGTCTACATTGTAAATCACCTGATCATAGGGTAAAAGATTGTCCCATAACCGCTCCTCTACAAGCCTATAGGCCAGGCGAGCACCAACAGTTCGTAGGACCACAACATTAAGGACATGGACAAGCATTTGTAGTTGTGACTCAACCCCAAGATATAGGTAAAACAAATACATTTCCTTATAAGTCTTCTATATATATAGTTGCTAGAAAGGTGCATGATTAGTTAGTTGGTAGTATGCTTGGTTGATTAAATATTATTAATTAATTTCCTTTATATTCCTAGCCATTCTATCTCCATGATCTAGTTTAAGAATTATGGTTAGATTGTTTGTAGGAGTTATGCATTTATATTATACTATTTTTGACGTTTGATAGGACAAAAATCGTTTAAGGGTGGTAGTTTGTAGCATTTGTTTTTCTAGAATTATTTTTAATTTTTGAAGAATATTTTTTTATTTTATTAGGTATAGAGTATTTAGAATCATTGTTAAATAGGAATTTGATTTAGGATCAGAAGGGTGCGTACCTAAACCTATAGGTGAAGTGTAATAAAATTAGGCCACATATTGTCAGTAGGGTCTCTAAATAGCCTCATATATTTTATTTTATTATTTTAGATTTTTTGGGAATTTTCGGAGATCTTTAGATAATTTTAATCTATAGAATTATTATTTTATAGGCTTCTAAGACTTACTGTGAGGACACACAAGATTATTTTTTAGGCCAAATAATTTATTTGGACTCTAGAACCCTACAAATATTTTCTATAATTTTCTAAGAATTTTTAGGAATTTTCTGGAATTTATTTTGATTTAATTGGATTTTTAATGATTTTTAAAACATTTATGTAATTAAATATCTAATTACCCAGTCAGCAGAAGAGGGACCCACACGTCAGTCGTTCAATGCGCAGGGGGCAGGCCCCCCCATCAGTTAGTGGGCGGGCTGACTCAGCGGTTCCTATTAAGGAAACCGAGCCGAGGTAGCCCTAGCCGCTCAAGCCAAGCCGGGCTCATCCATGGTCGTCCGATCTGGGCACGGCAGCTAGGATGCTGCAACGTGCCACGCCTAGACCGCAATTCGAGACGCCATCGACTCCCCTATATATATATATATATATATATATATATATATATATATATATATATATATATATATATATATATATATTATGATTTTCGAAAACCTAGTTATTCTTGCCGATTTTGGGGAGAGAGTTCAAGTAGGGTTCTTCAACTTCGCGGTGCTATTACAACCATCTAAATGCCGTTTCGCGCGCTATTTTTTTGTTAGAACCGTATTGAGGTTAATTACTGAATATACAATTTTTTTGGAATTTTGAGTATGAATTTTTGGATAATTATTTGAGTGTCGGTTGTCCAAAAATTAAAACATCGCACGGTTTTCGAGATTTTGATAGATCTCAAATTTCGTTTTGAGATCCATTTGAAGTTTTGAAAAGCTGACACAGATCTACATATTATAATTTTTCCAGAAATTAATACTTTCATCTAGTATTTTATTTAATATAAAGAATTCAGTTTTGGCGATGATTCGTCAATTTGGTCATGGTTAGCCATAATGTCGATAACTTTTGACCAAATAGTAATTTTGTGGCACTATCAATTCCAGTGCACTCGTGACGCTAAAATCTACTAGATTGCACACTCAAATTATCGAGCTCGTGATATTTGACTAGTTAGTCAACGATACACCTCGATTTGCATGACACGGGTCCCGAATTAGATATCATGACTTTCCTTGGCCAAAAACTTGTGTTTAATTTTTATTTCAGATTATATTTGAATAAAATTTTATTTTTAAGTTATTTTATTAAGATTTATATAGAATTAATTAGGTGAAACCATTAGTCACTTTCTAGGGCATTCAGAGTGGAAACCTTATATCTAATTTGTGGTTGTTTACGTGACGGGGTAGATCGTTCTACGACGTCTTGAGTTTATGACTCCATCATTTATCGGAGCAGGCAAGTATCACTATGACCTATATTGCCTTTATTTTTTGCTGCATGTTGTTCTTTTCTTTTAACTGTTAGTTTCATCTTTCCATTATTGGTGCACGAGAGTTATACTTGTTATTATGACCATACATGTTCACTTAATGCTTTCGTTCAATGTTCAATGTTCATTGTTCAAGTTCAAAGTTAATGTCAAGTGATCATGTTTACTTGTGAGCGAGTTAGGAGGGGGACTACAACTAGTATGCATGCAGTCTATGCAATGTTCAAATCTACAATGTCAATGTTGATAGCAGTTGTTGCACCTCATGTACCGACTGCCGTATGTCCTAACCCATCCACATGCGAAAAACTTGTATTCTAAACACAGTACACATGACTTGATCATTGTTTCTATATTTTTATTATTTTGTCTTTCATCGAGTCTATTTCATATTGTTTTCATGTCATAGTAGTACTATTCTTATCATATCATGTCATGTATATAGTTTATCTTCCTTATTGTTATTTCTTTATGCATGTATACTATATTGTGTAATGTAGTGTTATGGTTATATTGCTCCAATCCCGACTGGATAACCATTTTTTAGTTGTAGACGACGTGATCTATCATGAGGTTTACGGTAAGTATATTGGAGAGACTGACGTTACTGACGTACCATATTCTGGCACTAATACGAATTAGCATATTTTTCTTCTTATGCTTTCATATTAGTTATTGGTAATATACATGGAATTTACTTTATTCTATTTTCTACTAGCGGGTTTATTCCCGAGACTATTTGAGTTATAGTAGATTATTTGACGATTATCTTTAGTTTATTTATTGAGACTGCTAGATATTATTTTGGGTGATTATTGATGGCTTAGTTATGGATGATATGTGCATATTGATCTTGTTATGGACCATTATTATCATAGACAACATACTATCTTCGATGTTGCGACGTAGGCTGGACTTAGCCACGCACTCATATCCCAAAAGTAGGAGCGGGTCATGATACGACCTAGCTATCTCTTTTAAAAACCCTAACAGGAGACGAAGGATCCTACCAGCGATCGCATTCTGCACGTCGGGATGCATGCGATCAATAATGGCAGGGGCAGCAGTGGCGGTGGCCTCGGCGACCATCTTCTTCCCCTTCGCCTTGTTGGTGCTAGCTGGGCTTGACTTGGGGGCCTTGGGAGTTTTGGGTGCCATGGAAAAAGTAGGGTTTTGCTCGGGAAAGAAGAAATAGAAGAACTTTTTTTGGAAAGTTGAGGAAAATGACAAAGAAGAACTTTTTCTCTCCCCCACGACCCTTATTTATAGGCTAAAATCCATGTGTCAGCAGATAAAGACAAGAAACGCATCGGGTTTGAAGAAAATGCTTCGAAATGCGTGAAAACGGTGACATAAAATATATATGGATCTTCTCAAAAAATCGAGGAGTTATATGTATTAATGATGACAGCCTGTCAAGTAGAGCCATGCACACTTTATTCGGGCGCAGCCACGTGTCTCCCCATGCTTCTTAATTTAAAGTATTTCAAACTTACCCAAGATTGAAAACTTTGAAGGGGGTCTTATAGAAGCATGGAAAAAGCTATATTGTGCTGGAGATAACTAGGTGCATAGCTAAGTAGGGCATCTCTATGAAGAGAAAACTATGCACATCTAGATAAACAAGACTCATGCGCCTAAAAGCTACTGCACAGTACTGAAAGCACACAAAGAAGATTTTTAATGTTATTCACGATTACATACAAATGGAAGTCTATTACATAAAGTAGATTTTTATTGATATTCATGATTACATAGAAAAATCTATTACAAAACTGGCCCTAAGTTAATTTTTCCAAGATAGGCGCATGACTCATCTTGGCCACGTGGATGAGCTGCTATTGGCGGAATGTGCAGCCCCCCTGCCATGTGGATTAGTTGTTGGTAGCATGCGGAGTTCATCGGCCATGTGGATAAGCCATTGGTAGAATGGGGTTCCGATTGGCAATCAATCCAAACCTAGTAAACAATATCTTGGCCGCTCCGATGGCACTCGATGTTGTCTTGAGGTAGAACACAGCTAGTACGCTACACGAATAAAGACTGCTCCGCCTATAGTCAGCCAAGTTCATCCCAATCTTCTGACAAACTCCTTTCACTTCCATGAATAGAGAGATCTATGACCCTAGCCCATGACTAACACAATTGCTACCAAACTCGCCAAGGATGAGGCTTGCAACCATCGGGGTGCAGTGTATATTGGCCCATTGGTTATGGCCAAATCTGATTTTAATAATTGATCTAACCATGTCTCGATATAAGGGCTACTTGGATGACTGCTGAGAACTGCTACTGCTACCGTTCAAGACTAGAGTCGTTTTGTCATTAAGCCTATATTTTTAATATCAATGTATTTTTCACAATTTATTGATTCTAGGAATACAATATACACTGAGTCGTACTGGCAAATAGGCTACCCTAAAATATTTTTAAAATATCCTTTGTTTTGAAAATTAGCCCATTCACAAAAGCTCCTAGCTGCTTGACTTCTCAAAAGCCCAAAAACTTGATTTATAAAACCCTAACCAAACCATTCTGGACCAACAGAATTCGGACCGAGTACGACCTGATTTCGGCCCGAGTTCAGTTAAGTGGAACGTTGGGATTTGAACCCAGTCTCCCTGCAATTACGGATGCAACGACTAGTTGTTGAGATTCTCTCAAAGAATTCTGCCCGAATTCTCCCTTTGGAAAACCTATAAATAGAGAAGAATTTCTACTATTTCAACACACCAATTCACTTTCTCTTCTCTTCTCTAAGCCTACTATGGTCTTCCAAATCCTTCTAAGCTTTTCATTTTCAAATCTCAAGCCAATTACAATCCTTTAGTCTATTTGCCAGTACGGTACGGTCTAGAAGTTTCAGAGTAATTGTAATTAGAGGCTTGAGACACTTTACAATTGAAGTTGGTCGAGTTCTTCGGATCAAAGCTCACGTTTGTAGAAGTTGCAAGAACTTCGCATGAAAACTTGCGGCATTTTTCTATAGTGGATTTCAACTGGATGCTGGAGTTCTTCCGACTGGAATAGTCCTCACAAGAGGGAAACCAGTATACATCCTGGTGTTTGCATTTGCTCTCTGCTCTCTACTTTTTACATTTACATATTTGTTATATATTCTATGATCTTGCTGCTAACAAGTTTTTCATAGCTAAATTTTTGCTGCATACTCTATTCACCCCCTCTAGAGTATAGCACTTTAAATCTCGTTCCTATAATTGGTATCAGAGCGGGTTATACATGTAAAGCAAGGTAATATTACTATTATTTCTTATATTACTATATCACACATGGCAACTGTAAAATTTACAAGTGAAGGCCAAGCCACAAACAGAAACCCACTGTTTGATGGTACCAATTACACATACTGGAAAACATGTATGAGTTTCTTCTTGAAATGTCTAGATTTCGACCTATGGTCTATTGTAATTGATGGCCATAAAAAGCCTTCCCGTGTTCTTGTTGATGGAGAATTGGTTGAGAAAGCACATGACAAGTATACTGATTTTGAAAAGAAACAGGACAGTCTTGACGCACATGCAATTAACGCTTTATTTTGTGCTGTAGACGGGACTGAATTTAACAGGGTGTCTACATGCACAACATCCAATAAAGTATGAAAACTTTTTGAAGTTACTTACAAAGGCACGACGCAAGTCAACGAGTCAAAGATCAGTAGACTTACTCAAGAGTATGAGGCATTCAAAATTAAGTCAAATGAATCCGTTACTCAGATGTTTACAAGATTTCTGAATACGGTAAATCCTTTGTCTTCTCTAGACAAGGAATACAATAACCATAAGAAGATTCACAAATTGCTATGAGCTCTAACGAAGAACTGGATTCCAAAGGCTACTGCAATTATTGAAGGAAACAACCTCACTACTATGTCTCTTGAAACGCTCATGGGAAAGCTATTCACTCATAAGCTGGAACTGTAAGACTTTGAAGAAGTTGTGCTAAAGGATAAGTCAGTCGCCCTCAAAGCTCAACATAGAAGATCTGTCGAAGAAGATTTCGACGACAGTGATTCTGACTCTAAAGATCAAGCTCTCCTAGTAAAGAAGTTCAAGAAGTTCATGAGATTCAACCGAAGAACAAAAGAACACAACAGCAAAAATAGCAACAATGAAGAAGATCCAATCTGCTATGGTTGCAAGAAAAAAGGACAAATTAAGAAGTACTGTCCGACAGCATCATCATCAACCAGGAAGAAAAATAAATATGAAAATGGGTACCTGAAGAAATCTACCTCAAGGAGATATGCTAACACAAGCATATGGCATGAAAGAGAAGCAGCGACTCAAAAGATGAACAATCAGACGATGCTGCAAATGTATGCTTAATAACATATGATCAGGTAAACACTAATCTCTTGTTTGATACTTATGATGATTTTACCTTTGAACAATTAGGAGAAGCCTTTAGTGACCTCTTAGGAGACTACAGAAAACTGCGTAGCAAATACCAGAACTCTAAGAAGGTACTCAAAGAGTACAAAGGTGAAATAGGAAGACTTATCGATCTACTAGCTGAGAATAGAAGTAATGATATTTCTAGTGAGACAGGTAAGCTTTCCTCTGTCAAGTTGCAATTACATAAGATTACACGATTATCCAAAGAAAAGGATAAGACCATTGCCAAACTTGAGGAAGACTTATACAAAGAGAAGAAGAACCATCAATGTACACTAGTCAGAAATGATGCACTCATATCTGACTATAATACACTTTATGACAATTCCAAAAAGTTAAAAATTAGGTTAGGAAAACAGCCAGAGGTTACTTCTTCCTATACTAACACGTTCCACTTACCAAAACATCGGAACACAGTCAAACCTAACACTGTCAGGCCAAATCCACCCAAACCTTTGCCCAAGAAGACTAACTGGCATGCTTTTTATTACAAACATCCAACTAGGAAACCAAGACCTACCAATCATGCAAAACACACTGCATCTAACACTCAACATGCTAGATGTCACTATTATGGCACCATTGGTCATATTTCTCCTGTATGTAGAGTAAGAAAGCTAGTTGATTTAAAGATATGTGCATGGATACCAAAGACTAATATCTCAGGACCCTACAAGAATTGGGTACCAAAAGTTTTATCTGTAAATTCTTTTGTAGGTGGAATACCCTACTCATGCTAGGAGCAAGTGGATCCCCGACAGTGGTTGCTCACAGCACATGATCGGTGATGCTTCTCTATTCACAACACTGTCGAAGAAGAAAGAAGGATACGTCTCCTTCGATAATAATCTTAAAGGGCATATAGTAGGTATCGACAACATTGGTAAGGCTCCATATCCTGTTATTAAAGATGTCTGTCTAATAATCAAGTTAAAACATAACCTACTCAGCATAAGTCATTTGGCTGATCATGGTTATAGTATTAAATTTGTCAAAGACAAATGTACTATAGTTGATAGCTCAACTAATAGTACTATCTTTGAAGGTATTAGGAAAGACAATATATATGTTTTCTATTTGTTGGAAGATGCTAATAAAGCAGGTAGATGCTTACTTCCCAAAATGTTTAGAGTCAACTATGGCATATGAAACTCGGTCATGTAAATATGGACACAATTTCAAGACTATCTACGAAGAAATTGGTACGAGGCTTTCCGGACATCACTTTCAAGAAGGATACGGTATGTAGTGAATATGAAAAGAACAAACATTTAAGTCCAAGAACGATATAAGTACCACTAGACCTTTACAATTACTGCACATGAATTTATTTAAACCTAGTAGAATTGCCAGCCTAGGTGGTAAGTTATATACATTTGTAATAGTAGATAATTTTTCTAGATACACGTGGGTATATTTTCTCACACGCAAGAATAATGCATTGTCTGAATTTCTCTCTTTTTATAAGAAAGACCAAAATGAGAAGGATTCATGATCACTCGTATTCGAAGTGATCATGGCAGCAAATTCGAGAATACAGAGTTTGAGCAATTTTGTGACACATACAATTATTTGTATAAATTCTTCTGTCCTAGGACTCTACAACAAAATGGAGTTGTGGAACGTAAGAACATGACTCTATCTGAAGTGGCTAGAGTAATGTTAAACAACTTTAGTCTACCCAAGTATTTCTGGGCTGAAGTTGTCAATACAGCTTGTTATGTTTTCAATAGGGTTCTTATTCGACCCAAATCGAAGAAGACTCCCTATGAGTTATGGTTTGATAGAACACCCACAGTCTCTTATTTAAAATCTTTGGTTGTAAATTTTTCATTCTTAATACTAAAGATAAATTTGGAAACTTCGACGAAAAGGCCGATGAGGATATATTTTTAGGTTATGCGGCCAAAAGCAAAGGGTACCGAGTCTTCAACAAAAGGACTATGATCATTGAAGAGTCAATAAATGTCACTTTTGATGAACTAAATCAACAGACAATCGACAATGATGATGAAGACATCAGTACACCGAGCAAAGCACATACAGAACCAGAAATCAGAACCAGCTACCTTGAGAGTCTGCCAAAAAGAATGAAGTTTATGGCCGACCATCCCAAGGACTTGGTAATAGATGAGATTACCAAGGGTGTAAGTACTTGTTCCTCTAATAAAGATATAGCTTCCTGCATTGTATTTATTTCACAGCTAGAACATAAAACTATTGAAGAAACATGTAGTGATAATTATTGGTTTGTTGCTATGCAAGTGGAATTAAACCAATTCGAACGGAATCAGGTTTGGGAACTTGTTCCCAAGCCTATTGATCATCCGGTCATTGGCACCCGCTGGGTATCCGAAATAAATTGCATGAGAATGTCTTAGTCACTCGTAACAAGGCCAGACTAGTAGCTCAATGATACAACCAAGAGGAAGGTATCGACTACGATGAAACCTATGCCCCAATTGCGAGATTAGAATCCATTCACATGTTACGTGTATTTACATGTTTTCATAATTTTAAACTTTTCAAATGGACGTAAAAAGTGCATTTCTTAACGATTTTATAAAAGTAGAAGTTTATGTAGCTCAACCTCCAGGATTCGTTGATTTCAAAAACCCCGACTATGTTTTCAAGTTGAAGAAAGCATTATATGGTCTGAAACAAGCCCCTCGTGCTTGGTACGATCGTTTAAGTTTTTTTCTACTTGATAACGATTTTTCAAAAGTTAAGGTTAATACTACAATGTTCATAAAATTAATCTTTAAATAGAAATATTCTTCTGATTCAAGTTTATGTTGATGATATTCTCTTTGGATCTACTGATGAGTCTCTTTGTCAAGAATTTTCTAAGTTTATGCAGAATGAGTTTGAGATGAGCATGATGGGAGAACTCAAATTATTCCTTGGACTACAAATCAAACAAACCAACAATAGAACGTTCATTAATCAAGCCAAGTACACAAAAGATTTACTAAAGAAGTTTGATCTGGAAGCTGTCAAACCCCTTGGCACTCTGTTGGCAACTTCAACCAAGCTTGATGTAGATGAACAATGCAAACCTGTCGACATACGTAAGTATCGAGGTATGATTGATAGTTTACTTTATTTAACAGCTAGTCGCCCTAATATAATATTTAGTGTTTGCTTGTGTACACGTTTTCAAGCTAACCCTAAGGAATCACACTTATGCGCAGTTAAGCGTATCTTTCGATACCTTAAAGGCACTTCTTTTGTCGGCTTATGGTATCCCAAAACCACGTCCTTTGACCTAATCGGTTACTCGGATGCTGATTTTGCTGGATGCAAAGTAGATAAAAAAAGTACTAGCGGCACGTGTCATTTCCTAGGAAAGGCACTAGTCTCTTGGTTTAGCAAAAAGCAAAATTTTGTCATATTATCAACTACTGAGGCTGAGTACATCGTCGCTGGACGTTGTTGGGCACAAATTAAGCTGACCATACAGACTTACATTGCTAGATTCTAGACATGGGGTTGGAGAGAACTTGACTACAATATTAGACCTATTATCGTGTAGCCTGTTGTTTAGTGACCCTTTAGCTCTATAGCAGAGTAGAGGATTATCACTATCGAGAATTGACTGTCCTTGGTTCCAAGACACGGTATTGGGGACAATATCTTGCTGAGGTACTTGTGAGCCTTAGTGGAGAGGTCTGGTATTATAGTAGTTTCTCACTTACATATCACATAGACCGAATACTTAGATTGCCTTAGTTCATATTTCCATATTTGTACCATAGCGTGTATATTATGTACCTTGCTAGTCTCCTGAGGACCTGGTGATCTCTCCAGGTATTCGACTGAGCAGAGTTGGTTGCTGATCATGATTGTTGATATTTACTGTTTCAGGTATCTCTTGCGGTTACATATTCATATATGTTTAATTACATTATGCTTGTTAGCCTATATTTGTATACTCAAATTATTCTTTCGAGTCTATTCAGACAAATATAGCATATGGTGCACACTATGTTATATCTTATTTGTTCTTGTATTTCGTATTACTGTGGATTGAGACATAGAGATATTATTGATTAGTATGGATAGTTGGTCATTACTATACAGCTTATACGTACTCGAGCTGGGCCGGAGTCCTCTAGATACGTAGCTGGCATGTATACGGTCTCCTAATCCAATGTATTTTGGGACTAGGGCGTTACATCTAGCAACTGATATATGGCAGCTGACATCTGAATTTTGATAACTGACATCTAATATAACTGTCAACCGCTGAAATGACAGCTTGGGGCTCTTTGCTCAAGAAGATGCACTTTTGGATGTTGTATCATTAGGACGTTGTTCCTCCAAAGGAGGCACTTTTGGATGTTGCGCCTTTAGGCTCTTCGGTCAAACTCTTGAAATTCTGTCGCTACATGGGGCTTAAAAATGATGACTTTTGACCCAAGATTTGGTCAAAATTTAATGTGGCAGATTCATTGCCATTAATGCAAGGTTCATTCTATTAATTCTGGACTTTTGACTATCTACCACTTTGCGCATGGGTTTGACGTTGCATGGCCTATAAATAGGAGTATTTTTGAAGGAAAAACTCATTCATTTATTGCTTTTTCCTGTTTCATGCTGGAGACTACACTGTAGGAACGTGATGTAAAGCGCTATACTCTAGGGGGGTTGAATAGAGTAGGCAGCAGAAATTTAGCTATTAAAAATTTGTTAGTAGCAAGATCACAGAATATATCACAAATATGTAAACGTAAAAAGTAGAGAGCAGAGAGCAAATGCAAACACAAGGATGTATACTAGTTTTCCTCTTGTGAGGACTATTCCAGTTGGAAGAACTCCAATTTCCAGTTGAAATCCACTATGGAAAAATGCTGCAAGTTTTCATGCGAAGTTCTTGCAACTTCTAAAAGCGCGAGCTTTGATCCGAAGTACTCGACCAACTTCAATTGTGAAGTGTCTTACTTATTGTCAAGGCTCTGATTACAATCACTATGAAACTTCTAGACCATATCGCACTGGCAAATAGACTAGAGGATTGTAAGTGGCTTGGGATTTAAAAATAAAAAGTTTAGAAGTCTTTGGAAGACCGTAGTAGGCTTAGAGAGAAGAGAAGAGAAAGTGAATTGCTGTGTTGAAATGATAGAAATTCTTCTATATTTATAGGTTTTCAAATGGAGAATTCGGACAAAATTCGGGCAGAATTCTTTGAGAGAATCTCGACAAATAGCCATTGCATCCATAACTGCAGTGAGACTGGATTCAAATCCCAAAGTTCCACTTAACCAAAGAATTCGGGGCACACTCAGTCCGAATTCTGTTGGTCCAGAATGGTTTGGTTAGGGTTTTGTAAATCAGGTTTTTGGGCTTTTGAGAAGTCAAGCAGTTAGGAGCTTCTGTAAATGGGCTAATTTTCGAAACAAAGGATATTTTGAAAACATTTTTGGGTAGCCTATTTTCCAGTACGACTCGGTGTACATTGTATTCCTAGACTCAATAAATTATGACAAATACATTGATATTGAAAATACAGACTTAATGGCAAAATGGCTCCAAGTCTTGAACGGTAGCAGTAGTGAAGAACAAATAGGCAACTCTAGAGGGGGGTGAATAGAGTTTATGACAATAATGTCCAATTCAAAATTAAACTCCTTTACCAGCAGTAAATAATCAGAGTAAATACGGAAATAGTAAAGAGCAAGAAAGCATACGCAAACACAGCCGATTTTAACCTGGTTTCCCTCGTGGAGGACTAGTCCAGGCCTGAGAACTCTAGCTTAGGATTAAATCCACTATTTGTGAAATATTAGTTACACCCCGTACCTTTTCTTCAGAAGAGCACGTCAACTTCTTACAGAGATCGTACTGGCGATGCTTGGAATTTTTCAAGCGACTTCTTGAACTCTTGCACAAACTCCTAACTGAAAAGTACTGAGCACTTTGAGGCTTAGGGAGCTTGTGGCTAGTAGATGAGAAGGGTATGGCTTGTATAAGGCTTTAGAGAGAAGAGAAGAGAAGATTGGATGAATGAAAATGAGAGAATTCAAGGCCTATTTATAGGTTTCTAAGTAGGCAGAATTTGGCCAGAATTCTGGATCAAATTCAAAATTTTGGCCGTTGGACAACTAGAATCCAGCTAACCCTAAAAAATAGGGTCCTGGATTTTATGAGGCAAAATTCGGCCCGAACTCTGTGTGGAGGCAGAGTTCGGCCCGAACTCTGTCTCCAGAGCACAGAACTGGTCCAATGGGTAAATAGGCTACTTGGATTTTTGTGGGACTTTTGGTTTGAGGTATAGGTTAAGTCTCAAATTGCTCAATACGACTCAGTTTACATATGTCTAGACTCAATAAAAGTGTAAAATACAGACTCAAAACATTGAGCATAGCAGGTGAGAGCTGTCGTCCGTCTTGTCCTGAGTTCAGCCTTCATGTGTCGTATTGAAATATTACAAGTATCATGTCGTCAATTGTATCAATATTTGGTTGACTGTGATTTTGTGTCAACAATCTCCCCTATATTGATAATTGACAAAATAATATTTGTATATTCAATATTCATACCTGGACACATTAAAGAGCATTAGCGAACAGTAGCGTAGCTCCCCCGTAATCAGTGCAGAGCTATCAATAGCTCCTCCATAAATATTGCTCTAATCCTGTTGTCCTGATAAAAACATTCTTTCCCAAAGCACAGATACAGATACAATATGATATGATATGATGATGAATATAGCAAAATATTTCTCCCTCTTTTGGCATTTATCAAACAACCAGAAATAATAACTGGCAAGCACAAAAAATAATAATAATAAACTGCATAAACTGATAAACGACAGAATAAAATGTCTCAAGAGTCACATAGAGAGTTCTAATACAACCAAAGAGCAGAATAAAACAACTACATCAACTAAAATGCAAAAAAAACATAAACTACGATCCTCAGCAGCAGCAGCAAGTAGAAATCCACATCCATCACGGAGCTCGTGAAGGCCCAGCATCGTCGGATGGATCAGTGAAGGAACGACGAGGGTCCACGAAAGCCGCATCCGGATCCAGGTAGCAGATAACCCAAGGGTCATCGATACGGTATCCATCGTGAGCAGGGTCCCGCTCCATAGGAATAGGCATAGAAGGATGCCGGGACATAGAGTACCGAATATCGTGCAGTGAGTTGTTGATGGCACTCATCTGCAGGGTGGTACGGTAGTCAAGCTGAGTCCAGCGATCATCCTCTAAAGTGAATCGATCGTGAAGCATAGTCTGTAGTGACTCAAGAGTAGTGGGAGGAGGAGGCGCATCCTGTCCAAGTGGAGGTGCATCAGGCTCATCGTCAGAGTGCTCAGATGCAACAGGTGACCCAATCATCGCCTGAAGCCGCCGTGTCTTAGATAGGAAGGCAGGGGTTGGTAGGAATTGGCACTCATCAAGAGGGACACGAAAGGCACGAAAGACCATTGGAAGATAAAGAGCATAAACCAAGGATCATAGCTTCTTCTTAGCATTAATCATCCAGTCCATCATGGTACGTGGAAGATTAAAAGGAACATGAAAATGTAGGTGATACAAAGCAGAGATTTCAAATTATGTAACCTCATCAGTTGATCCCGCTTTGGGCAGAATCGTGTTAAAGACAATGCGATGAAGTTCATAAAAGTAAGGATTGAGAAACTTGGCGAGAAGCTTGCGAGGACGTGTGTTAGGTGTACACAAATCGTCCTTAAAGCTTTCTAGGGATGACCCATCGGGGAATTGAAACTTGCGAGCTTCAACAACTTTCTCCCATGAGTTTGGCTCCGGAATTTCAAGGTATTCGGCCAAGTCAAAATTATCAAAAGAAATATCAATGCCCGCAACACGTAAAAATAGATGTGTATCATCATGAGTAAGGTTACAATAAAACATTTGGATGGCATTGAGATAAATGACGGAATTAGTAGTGACAAGTTCATCAAGGCATAGATCATGAAATAATAAATCATATTGTGAAAAGATGGTGAAATTTATAGGATGATCCGCGTACACGGGACGTGATCGAAAATCACTAAACCATTCATTGGAAGCGTCTAGTTATACAAATATTCAGTCATCGTACGTGTTGGAATCGAGTGGACGAGGTGGGTTGAACAACGGGTGAATAGGTTGTTGGTTAGGTTGTTCAACGGGTTGTTCAACGGGTTGTTCAACACGAGGAGGAGCATTCAAAGAGGACGCACCCTCGGTTCGAAGTCTCTTCCCTCTATTGAACAACTTGGGAGCCATGAAATAATGAAGAAAATTAAAGAAATAGAGACTGAGAGAAATGTGAAAATATACCTTAATTTGTTGATGAAAGATGAAAGAGAATGGTGAGAGAATCCTTCTCCTTGAATTTTGAGAAGAAAGATGCACTAGGATGGAAGAACTAGGGTTAGGGTTTGAAGAGGAGTAGTTTGGAGAAGTTTAGAAGGTAGCAATGGAGGAGTGAGAAAAGGAGAACCCGGTTTTAAGTGTAAGGGTTCGAATGGTTGGAGCAATTTTGGACCATTGGATCAAAATTTGATCAGCGGCTGAGCCTGCTTTCGGTTCTGGAAGGACCATACCAAATTCGGCCCGAACTCTGGGTTAGGCGGAGTTCGGCCCGAATTCCAGGTTCTTTGGCCAGAATAGAAATCAGGCTAAAACAGTGAAGTTGAAAAAGAGTGAGACAAAAAGAAATAAGGTAATGACTGGGTGCATATATAAAATTAGAAAACCAAGTAGAGAGTAGCAATAAGTCAATGCTGAATCGAAGTGAAGTTTGAAATTTTGAATTTTAGCATGTGATAAATAAAAGTATACCATATAATAAACAAGGAATTATGCCACAATTCAATAATTTGAAGCTGCCATGGGGTAGCTGCAGGGGCCGGATCCCAGCTAGCGGTAATCCTGAGGACTAGTGCACCATGTCGCTTAGGCTTTTATGCCTTGTTGTCAGAAGGACCCTTTCGGCTTGTACCGATAGAAATTTCATCATAAAGAATCAAGACATAATCGATATTTACGTAGCTTACTTTAATGAATAACAGCTTCATCCAAAATTCCTAGTTCACGACAAAGAAAGTTGAAACGCTCTTCGGATAGTGGTTTTGTAAAGAAATCTGCTAGCTGATGATCCGTGTCAATAAGTTCTAAGTTAATAGTGCTATTTTGCTGGTGATCACGCAAAAAGTGGTGACGTATTTCAATGTGCTTTGTGCGTGAGTGACATATGGGGTTCTTAGTGAGATTTATAGTACTAGTATTGTCACAAAATATATGAATGTGCATAAAAGATAAGTTATAGTCTTCAAGCGTTTGCTTCATCCACAGAACTTGTGCACAACAACGACCAGTTGTGATATATTCAGCTTCTGTTGTGGATAGTGCGACAGAATTCTGCTTCTTACTAAACCAAGAGACTAGAGCCTTTCCTAATAAATGACACGTACCGCTTGTACTTTTACGGTCGACCTTGCATCCGGCAAAATCAGCATCAGAGTAACCAATGAGGTTAAATGATGTTGATTTGGGATACCATAGGCCCACTGTAACCGTACCCTTAAGGTATCAAAAGATATGCTTAACGATAGACATGTGTGATTCCTTAGGATTTGCCTGATATCTAGCACACAGAAAAACGCTAAACATAATATCAGGGCGACTAGCAGTTAAATAAAGAAGACTGCCTATCATACCTCGATACTTACGTTGATCCACATGTTTGCCGCTTTCAACTGGTTCTAGTTTAGTTGAAGTAGCCATTAGAGTACCGATTGGTTTGACATTGTTAAGGTCAAATTTCTTCAGCATGTCCTTTGTATACTTTGACTGACAAATAAAAGTTCCATTTGATGTTTGTTTGACTTGTAGTCCAAGAAAGTAATTGAGCTCCCCATCATGCTCATCTTAAACTCGGTCTGCATACACTTAGCAAAATCTTGATAGAGAGTTTCATCAGTAGAACCAAATATAATATCATCAACGTAAATTTGTACTAAGAGAATAGTATCTTTGAAAGATTTTATAAAAAGTGTAGTGTCAACATTTACTTTTGAAAAACCTTTTTCAAGCAAGAAATTGCTTAGCCGTTCATACCAAGCTCTAGGGGCTTGTTTGAGGCCATATAGTGCTTTCTTGAGCTTGAAAACATGGTCGAAAAATTTATGATTTTCAAAACCAGGGGGTTGTTTTACAAAAACTTTTTCCTTAATAAATCCATTCAAGAAAGCACTTTTAACATCCATTTGAAACAGTTTAAAATTTTGAAAGTTAGTAAATGCGCAAAGTATCCGAATGGATTCCAATCTTGCAACCGGAGCATACATTTCATCGTAGTCGATACCTTCCTCTTGGTTGTATCCTTAAGCTACTAGACGAGCTTTGTTGCGTGTAACTGAACCATCTTTATTTACTTTGTTTCGAAAAACCCATTTAGTACCAATAATCGAGTGATTTTTCGGCCTAGGAACAAGTTTCCAGACTTGGCTCCTCTCGAATTGGTTGAGTTCCTCTTGCATGGCAGAAATCCAAAATTTATCATTGAAAGCTTCTAAAATATTTTTAGGCTTAATTTGTGAAATGAAGGCAGTGCTAGCAATGGAGTCTCTTAATGATGATCGAGTACTTACTCCGCGTGAAACCTCACCTATTACCAAGTTTTCTGGATGTGACGGCTTGAAAGAGAATTTCTTTGGCAAGCCCTCCAGAGAATTAGTTTCAGTGGTGGTATTCATCGGAGTAGAAGTTGAAGGCTCAACATCATCATCAAGAGTAGCTGCTGCACTATTATCTTCATCAAAAGTCACATTAGTAGACTCTTCCACAATTAATGAGCGTTTGTTGAACACTCTATATCCCTTGCTCTTGGCAGCATAGCCAAGGAAAATACCATCGTCAGCTTTGGCATCAAATTTGCCTAAGTTGTCTTTGGTGTTAAGGATAAAACATCGACAACCAAAAACTCTAAAGTAAGAAACATTTGGAGTTCTTCCAAACCAAAGCTCATAGGGTGTTTTTTCGTAATAGGACGAATGAGCACCCTATTTAAAAATGGCACACTGTACTGACAGCTTCAGCCCAAAAATATTTCGGAAGTGAAAATTTATTCAGCATGACTCTAGCCATATCACCAAGAGTCCTATTCTTCCGCTCCACAACACCATTTTGTTGAGGAGTTCTTGGACAAGAAAACTCATGATCAAAATCATTTAAATCACAAAACTTTTCAAAATCAGTATTTTCGAATTCGCCTCCATGATCACTTCGGATTCGAGTAATCATGTAGCCTTTTTTGTTTTGAACCTTTTTAGCAAAAATTTTGAAAACAGAAATGGCATCACTTTTGTTTGTAAGAAAGAAAACCCAAGTAAATCTAGAAAAGTTATCTACTATAACAAAAGCGTAGAGTTTTCCACCAAGACTGGCTACTCTACTAGGGCCAAATAAATCCATATGAAGTAATTGCAAGGGTCTAGTAGTACTTACAGAGTTTATGGAATGAAATGAGGACTTGGTTGCTTTATTCAACTCACATTTGGCACATACCGTGTCCTTTTTGAATGTGATGTCGGGCAAGCCTCTAACTAGCTTCTTAGTCGATAGCCTGGATATAGTATCCATATTGGCATGACCAAGACGCTGGTGCCATAGTAATCTTTCATCCTTATGAGCATAGAGACATCTTCCTGCACTGTTAGTATCTCTAGATAGGTAGAAAATGTAAATGTTATCCTCTCTTATCCCTTCAAAAGCGATGTCTCCTGTTGACCTATCATAAATATAGCATTTATTTTATCCAAAGTTAATATCATATCCATGATCAGCAAGATGACTTATGCTGAGCAGGTTATGCTTTAACTCGGTCACTAGGCAGACATCTTTTATTACAGGAGAAGGAGGATGACTAATAGTACCATTACTTATAATATACCCTTTTAGGTTATTGCCGAAGGATACATATCCTTCTTTTTTCATCGATAGTGATGCGAAAAGATTTGCGTCTCCCGTCATATGTCGTGAGCATCCACTATCGAGAATCCACTTACTCTTAGTTGAGGAGGGAAGGTCCACCTACATCAAGAGTAGATGTGACCTTTGGTACCCAAGTACTTGAGGGTCCTGAAAAGTTAGTTTTCGGCAACCATGCATATATATTCCTATCTACTAATCTCCTAACTCTACATTGTGGTGAGATGTGTCCATGTAATCCACAATAAGTACAAATAGCATTCCTATTTTTGTTAGGAGCATGTTGATGATGTCTATATGTAGCATGGTAAGAGTGGTGTGGAGCAGCATGATGATGACTATATATGGCATCGGGATGATGATTATATCTATATGCAGTATGGTGGTAATTTTGTTTATGTGCAACATAGTGATGATTATATCTATGTGTAACATGGTGATTATGTGTCATATTAGAATGATAGTTATGAGAATTATTTCTACGTGCATGTGGTTTGTGTGCTTTATGAAAGTGGGTGTACATGTAAGCATGATTACGTGCTGCAGGTGGATGTCGTGTTTGACTAGTATGAGTAGTATTGTACTTTGTGTGTGTCTCATGTGATTGGGTTTGAGGTTGAGCAACCTGTTTTCCCAATCTAGTCTCTAATTTCTTAGAGACAGCCTGCAGTTCATTAATCTTAGTATTCAAACCATAAATCTTAGTAATAGAGATCTTGTGTCTATTCTTTTCTTCAGCAATCTCAGTGTTGAATGCTGTGATCTCTTGTGTTTGCTTTTCAATACGTGCTTCGGCATCATGTAGGCTTAATTTAAGCTTAGACACCTCATTTGTGACTTCCGTGGGTGAAGTGTCTCTAATATTATCAAGCAATGAGGAGAGTCTTTGAATCTTGACTTCATAACTTTTGATCTTCTCCTTGGCGTGTTTATATTTACCAATGACTTTCTTGTGGTCATTGAGTAAATCATTGAATGCATCGCCAAGTTCATCAAAGGTGAAATCATCGAGAGTTTCGCTTGTCGGATGTTGCCATTAGGCATACATTGGCAGTATCTTGAGGAGAGTCCTTTTCATCCTCGGAGTCACTAGCTTCACTTTCATGCCAAATGCTTGTGTTGGCATATTTTCTTGAGGAAGCCTTCTTGTATGGTTTCTCATATCGGTTGCTCTTCTTTGAAAATGGATGGTCTTTTCGGACGTGTCCAGTCTTCTTACAACAGTAGCATGTTGGCTCTTCTTCGTCATCTTGTTGCGGTTCCTTCTTTCTTCGATTAAAGCGAAGGAATTTCTTGAAGTTGCGGACAAGGAGAGCTTGATCATCACCTTCCGAGTTATCGTCATCTGTCTCTTCAGGGTCAGCCCTTCGTCGGTGAGCTTTAAGGGCAATCTCTTTCGCCTGAGGAGCAGGTTCTTCAAAATCTTTGAGGTCAAGCTCATGAGTCATCAGCTTTCCCATCAAAGTCTCCATGGACATAGTCGTGAGATCATTTCCTTCTATGATGGCTGTCACCTTAGGGTTCCAAATCTTTGGTAGCTCCCTAAGTAGTTTGCTGATCTTCTCGTGATTTGCATATTGTTTACCGAGAGAAGACAAGGGGTTGATGATGTCAAGGAATCACGTAAACATTTGTGTGATCGTCTCATTTGGCTTCATCTTGAAAGCCTCATAGTCTTAAGTGAGACGAATTATCTTCGACTCCTTGACTTGGGTGGTTCCTTCATGCATCACTTCTAGAAGTCTCCATACTTCGTGAGAGGTGGTGCATGTTGAGACCCTGTTAAACTCATTCCTGTCTATTGCACAAAATAAAGCATTAATAGCTCTCGCGTCTAGACTCGCATGTTTCTTCTCCTCGTCAGAATATTTGTCATGCAGTTTCTCAACGAGATCACCATTAACAACTATCCTGACAGGCTTTTTGTAACCATCGGTAACAATGGTCCACATGTCGAAGTCTAGCGACTTGAGATAAAAGTTCATCCTTATTTTCCAATAGGTATAGTTTGTCCCATCAAATAGGGGAGGCCTATGAGTGGACTGCCTTCACCGTGATTGGAAATCATGGATTGTGTGGTTGCCATGGATCAGCTCTAGGATGTTAGTCCTTGTTGAGAGAACAGAGCTCGGATACCAATTGAAGAACAAATAGGCAACTCTAGAGGGGGGTGAATAGAGTTTATGACAATAATGTCCAATTAAAAATTAAACTCCTTCACCAGCAGTAAATAATCAGAGTAAATGCGAAAATAGTAAAGAATAAGAAAGCATACGCAAACACAGCCAATTTTAACCTAGTTTCCCTCGTGGAGGACTAGTCCAGGCCTGAGAACTCTAGCTCAGGATTAAATTCACTATTTGTGAAAAAGTAGTTACACTCCGTGCCTTTTCTTTAGAAGAGCACGTCAACTTCTTACAGAGATCGCAGTGGCGATGCTTGGAATTTTCCAAGCGACTTCTTGAACTCTTGCACAAACTCCTAACTGAAAAGTACTGAGCACTTTGAGGCTTAGGGAGCTTGTTGCTAGTAGATGAGAAGGGTATGGCTTGTATAAGGCTTTAGAGAGAAGAGAAGAGAAGATTGGATGAATGAAAATGAGAGAAATCAAGGCCTATTTATTGGTTTCTAAGTAGGCAGAATTCGGCCAGAATTCTGGGTCAAATTCAAAATTTTGGCCGTTGGACAACTAGCATCCAGCCAACCCTAAAAATTAGGGTCCTGGATTTTAGGAGGCAGAGTTCGGCCCGAACTCTGTCTCCAGAGCACGGAACTGGTCCAATGGATAAATGGGCTACTTGGATTTTTGTAGGGCTTTTGGTTTGAGGTATAGGTATAGGTTAAGTCTCAAATTGCTCAGAACGACTCCGTTTACATATGTCTAGACTCAATAAAATTGTAAAATACAGACTCAAAACATTGAGCATAGCAGGTACGAGCTATCGTTCGTCTTGTACTGAGTTCAGTCTTCATGTGTCGTATTGAAATATTACAAGTATCATGTCGTCAATTATATCAATATTTGGTTGACTGTGATTTTGTGTCAACAAGTAGCAGTTCTCAGTAGTCGTCCAAGTAGCCCTTATATCGAAACAGGGTTAGATCAATTATTAAAATCAGGTTTGGCCATGACCAATGGGCCAACAATCTCTTCCATTTTGATAGTTGACAAATATTGACCAATATAACATCTTTATGTTGATTTGAAAAAAAATTAAAACATTGTTCATAGTACTTGTATGATACTGTATTGTCTCCTCTATTGGTAAAAATTTCCTGAAAAAGATGTTAGATCCATTTTCTCCCTCGTTGTCACTTAGCAAAATAATTGCAAAGAGAGAAGCTCCCCCGCAATCCATGCATAAGAGACGCACATTGGAAAAAAAACATAATATATAAAGAAATAATAAAAATTTACAGCCAATTTTATAAATGAAGCACCAGCTAAGATATAGTGCTAAGCATAAAATACAGAAGTGCATACCAAAAAGAAAAAAACAATACTCACTGAATAATAGATGATGCATAATAATAAAAAGAGTTTGAATACATCAACTCAGCAAACAGTCACAGAAGTACTAAAAATAAAAGATAAAGTACTACTATCTTGGAATGTCAGAGCATTTCCAAGAACACATAGACAAATAATAGAGTCTAACCAGAAAAACATCTAGACAAAAAGAAGTAACGTCTACATCAAATCCTCAGCTGCTAAACAGAGTCATCATCGCAATCAGCATCGCCACCATGTCCATAAGGACTAGCCCCAGATGTGCCAGCTCCATGAGAAGGGTGTGGAGTAGCACTTGAACCACGGCACCAGTCATAAGCGTTACCAGGCACAAAGAAGTGATGAACCTCCTCATCCTCGTAGCGGTAGCCAGAAACAGTGGAATCTCGTGTAAGAGAACTGACATGCTGACCAGTCTAGGCAAAACATATATCCCCAAAAGAGTTTGCAAGGGCCTGAAATCGACTAGCATCTCGGAACTCGCGTTCCCTCAATGTGTCAGTAACAAACGCTCGCAGAGAGTTGTGCTCATCCAGCTAAGCATGTCGTATATCCGATAAGTGCTGGTGGAGACCCTCAAAAGACATAGGGTAATCTTGAGTGGAGGAGATGGTGCAGTAGGAGAAACAAGAGGGACAACTGCGCTGCGACGAGAGAGCTGAAGATACTTGGGCTCAGAATTACAAGCACAAGTGGATAAGTCGATGCCAAAGTGTTAGAAAATGATAGGAAGAATTATCGCATAAACAAGATTTATGTTCCTTTTGCGACATCTACCCATCATTTGGATAATTGTCTTAGGGACTGAAAAAGGAATCCTATTATGAATATGATAAAATACAAACAATTCAAGGGTGGTCACATCGTCTTTAGAAGTAGATTTTGGCAAAATAGTGGAATAGACGATACGATGTAACTCATAAAAGAATAAGTTTAAATGTGCAGCTTTGAACTTTCCGAGATGGACATGATCATGAGCACAAAGTTGGTTCTTGAAACTGTTTAAAGATGTATCTCATGGAAATTTGAATTCAGTGATATCGTCTAGCAGAGCACCAACATTTGGAATATCTAGTATCTTCGCTAGGTTGTTATTATCAAATTGAATTTTAATGCCAGCAACAGGGCTCTTAACAGTGAAAGTGCCATCAGCTAAGGTGAAGTTACAGTAAAATAGTCGAATAACATTAGCAGCAATAGGAAAAGAATGAGTAACAAGTTTGTGCAATCCTAATGATTCAAAGTAAGTTTTGTGTGACGAAAAGATTGTCCTCTTCATCAGTGCGCCGGGGCATATGTTGCGAACTGAGAAATCCGCATACCACAATAGGGATTGTTCAAGAGTTTCAAAGAAAAACTCGTTGAATACCCCGTCGTTCGTTTGGACAGGCAAAAAAAGCGATCCTTGGATAGGATCCAAAGAGGAGGCTTCTTCACTAGCCGTCGTCTTCTTTCTCTTGAAAGCTTGTGAATTCTAGGCATGTCACGACCCGCACCCGCTTTTCGGATACGAGACGTGTCCAAGCCAGCCTACGCCGCAGAGTCGGTGGTAGAACGTTGTCACGGCCAAGATGCTCAAAATCATAAAATATAACATTTATTGCTCATTCATATTTCTAAATTGATTACAACTTTTACAATATTTATATTTAAAGAAAATACAAGGTTCCTATAATTAATGAAAATGATACCACTTTTATCTAATTTCTAGGTTTCTGCCTAGAAGTACACCCGTATCTCCCCATGCTAAGTGAAGCCACAGCTAAACCTAAAAAATGTTAGTTTTCAGTCAGGAATAGAACAAGCACACAAACCGACGACAAATCGAAAATACAATAGAATTCACAAGACATTAAAATAACATATGTGAGATGATCTAGAAAATAAGACCGATATCATGATAAATCATGAAAGAAAGTAGATAACACTACAACATGATATATCAGCTAGAAAAGGAACATGTAACTAGGATGATATGGCAAGTGGTGAAGAAAATGAGGAAAACAAGTAAAGTCAACTATCTATGTGTTTTGGAATACCAGTTTCGACATATAAACGGCTAGGGGGTAAATCAGGCACCCTTCACGTGTCGTGTGCAGCTGCTATTCTCCACAAAAGACACGAGGGATAGTTCTGGTTAGTCTACATGTCTACTAAGATATTTCTCCTTCCGACTAGTACTCATGGACTCGAAAAAGTCACAAAACACGAAAATACGACAATCATGAAATATAGTATGTAGAGATCCATGACACTATTTCGTGTAACAATGCGTCAACAAGCAAGAGAGCATATGCATAAACATGAAATGGAAAGACTACTATGAATCGAAAGCAATCAGAAAGTGTACTTGCCTTGATTTGTTGCAGTTGTTGTAACTGGATCATGTTGGCACAAAATGGTCATGGATGTCATAACTACGCCAGATGACCTCAAAAGATGGAACGGGTCATGCCATCGGGTCCGGGACAGTTCGATTAGCCTAGGGTCGATATGAAGTAGTCAGAATTAACATGAATTTCGATCGTACACTAGCACTATCAAAGAAAAATTTGTTTAAATAAATCCTTAATAAGGGGAAATATAAATACTTATAACTATTTCTAGAAAATACAGTTTGACTACTAACCAACTATTTTACGTATTTCGGAAGAAAATCATTTTTAGGTCATAACCTTAATTTAAATGTAAGAAATATCATAATAATATTTTTGGACTAAAACACATACTTAAGATACCATAGAGGATATTAATTATATATTTTGATAACCATATTAATAATATCAATAATAAAACTTATGATGATAATATCAGAATACTACTTGATGATAAGACTAATAATAATGATAATATAATAATAAAAATAATAACAATAGCTTTATACTGCCTTCTAATACTAGGGCCCAAGCGTAACCTCCTTGGCTTGGCCTCTAACCCAAAACTCTTTTAAAAACATTTTTTTATATTAAGAAACCAATAGGGCTCAGCCCAAATAGTCATTAAAACAAAATAAACTTTCGGGCCCTGAGCCTGGCCCAATACTCTCTAGGCTCGGCCCAGCTTGGTATTCTTATTATTAAATAGGTGGAAAAAAAAGAGGGAGAGACAACAACTGTAAAAGTGGGAGAAGCGGAGTGAGAGAGAGGAGGGACTCACCTAGGTGTGCTCCGGCGATGGAAAAAAGAGGGAATTGGTCGGTCAAAGCGAGCTCACGGTGGCGCACGGAGGCTCGTGCTCGGAGTGGTGGTGAATCTGGTGGTGCTCGCTGCTCACGGGGGGAGAGTCGACGCGCGCACGTCACTATCGTAAGGAAGAAGGTGCCGGATCTGTGCGGTCGAGGTGATCTGGAGGGACTGATGTGGCTGGTGACGGCCACGGGCGCGGTGGAGGACGGTCAGCCACCAGCGGCTTGGGCGCTACGGTCGTTGGCGGGGAACAGGTTAGTGGGGGTTTGTTTGGGTGTTCGTGGTTGTTATTATGGTGATATCGTGATGGTGGCGATGGTTTAATGGAGGTGATGATGTCGAGTGTTGGCGGTGGTGATGATGAAGATGGAGGCGAGGGCTTGGCCACGGATCCAGGCAGCTGCGGTGAGTGTGGGGATTTTTGACAACGGTTGTCGAAGTATGGAGTCGACGGGGAGAGAAGTCTAGGAGAATGATCGTTTGAAGTCGGGGAGGTGCAGGTTTGGGACGAGTGGCCAGAGTGAAGGTGTTCGGTTCAGCGACAAGGATGGCATTGATTTCCGGCGAGGTGGTTGTCCGGGGTTCGGAACAGCAAAGGAGCAAGAAGGTGGCTGTGAGGTTGCTGGAGGAGAGGGTGCCCACGATGGTAAAGATGCTGTGCCGGACTCGGGCGACTGCATCGTGCCCGGGTTTGTCGGACACAAAATTTGATTATATATTGTAATATGGTAGAATAAGATGGGATGGACACGGACACACGAGTTCGGACACGGTGGTTTTTGTGGTGATGGGATAAGGCTTGTGGTGACGGAGGTGTGTTTGTATAAACTGGCTGCTATGGCCGTGGAGGCTGCGGTGTTGGGATGGGTTTCTAAAATAGCCGGAGTTGTGGTGCGACGTTGATGGCTTGCTGGTGTTGACTGGGTCGACGGGGAGGTGGTTCTATAGACGTTGTGTCGAGGGAACGGAAAGCGCCAAGACAGGGGAAATAGGGTTGATAGATGAGAAGTGGCTGCTTATTTTTATGCTTTACTCGATCTGGTGTGAAGAGATAAAGTCTGGATTAAAAATCAAAGTTGGGTTCAATCATCAAGGATATTTAGAGTAATCTCCTATTAGAATTTGAAACCAATTTTGAACCCCATAAGTTAAGGGATCGTGTAATGCCTGTGGTCCGTATTACGTATTTCTGGAATACGTGTACGTATTTATTCTTGTATTGCATGATTTCCTTGCTTAATTTCCTTCCTGGGCTTGGTTTATTCTTGGTTTGGGTTGGCTTGGTTCGGTTTGGGATTGCTATTGGTTTATCATGAACCAAGGGGTGAACCCCCTACCTACTACCACCACTCATATTTATTACCTATTCTTCTTCTCTCTCTTCATTAATCTCTCTTCATTAATCTCTTCTTCTTCTTCCATTTACTCCCTTCACCTACCAAAAAGAGAAGAGAGAGGTCCAGGCAACTGCAACTTGCTTCCACAAGAGAGCCCATTTTTATTGTTCCATTAGCTTCTTCTCATGTTTCTAAGACACATTAGAACTTGTCATTTTCCATTTTGAGGCTTTAATTTTTGTAGATCTAGAAATTAGTTATTTTCAGATTTTTGGTGGTTTTGATCTATCAAACTTCTTTGTTTTCAAGTTTTGATGGTTCCATGTTGTAGAGAATTTTATTCTATCCAATTTTGACCTTTGAAAAGTTGGATTTGGACTTGTTTTGACCAAGTTATGGACTTTTGAAGCTTTGGGTTTAACCATGGAGTTCTTGCTGATTTGGAGAAGATAGTGAGCAGTGTGCGCGAGCTTTTTAGCTTGCGCCACTGAGCTGCACGCGCTCTTTAGCGCAGCACAGTCTGACTCATACGCTGCCTTGATAAAGAGTCGTATGGACCTCATACACTGCCTTTTGGAGGCGTATGTCTTGCATACGCTGCCTTGAAAAGGATTCGTATGGACCTCATACGCTACCTTTTTGGAGGCGTATGTCTTGCATACGCTGCCTTGATGAGGAGTCGTATGGACCTCATACGCTGCCTTGAAGAGGAGTCGTATGGAGTACATACGCTGCCTTTTGGAAGCATATGTCTTGCATACGCTTGACCTGAGCGCAGCTTAACCTGAGCTTAGCTTGACCTGAGCGTAGCTTGACCTGAGCGTAGCTTGACCTGAGCGTAGCTGGACGTAAGCGTAGCTTGACCTGAGCGTAGCTTGACCTGAGCGTAGCTTGACCTGAGCATAGCTTGACCTGAGCGTAGCTTGACCTGAGCGTAGCTTGACCTGGGCGTAGCTTGACCTGGGCGTAGCTTGACCGGGGCGTAGCTTGACCTGAGCGTAGCTTGACCTGAGCGTAGCTTGACCTGAGCGTAGCTTGACCTGAGCGTAGCTTGACTTGAGCGTAGCCTGACCTGAGCGCAGCCTGACTTGAGCGCAGTCTGACTCAGGCGCAACCTGATGTTTAGGCGCAACTGGACCTGACCCTACTTACCCTGGATCTTCTATAGCCCTGTATATTGATATTTTATTAAATATTTAACGTCCATTTTATATCCTTATGCCTTTTGTCCTGAACTTGATAATCACGAATTTACTTGATATGTTTGGAATTGATAATTGAGCATGATTGATAGTGATCCGTAGTGGTACACTCCTGACATAATAACCTGACATGACCTGATAGTGGCCCGTCGTAGCGCACTCCTGACAAGTACACTTGGCATGATAACCTGACATGATTATCTCGAATAGCTGTTGCGACGGCTACCTGACATGACATGACCTGTATAATTGATCTGGATACCGTGGGCGATTGTGTTTGTATAAATAAACCAGTCATGTCTTGCATCATGTCTAGGACAGGGACTCCTGAGTACCACGGTCAGGAGTACCTACTAAAATGGACTAAGGCTAATAACTAGATTAATACATTAGTCATGACAAGATTTCTCAGCTACAGACAATCCCGTTACCTGGGCACGCCTTGGGATCTGTAGCCTGCCGTCGAGTAGGGCACATTTCCAGCACACTGTCATGTGTTGCACCCTTCAAGCTACCTAAGGGTACATTCGTTCCCTGGACGATGTACCCACCTGAATTCAACTCTAATCTTTTAACCTGGGTAACCTGGATGGTCTGCAGGGCTTGTGGCTGTGGAGTAATCTCGCTGCATCTTGTTAGTAATTAGGTTTATGACAACCCTAGTTAGTTAAAGTATCAAGCCGTAACTCTTGCTTGGCCGTGAAATGATTGGATGGAGTCTAACCAGTCTAGTCTTGCCCTGATCCTGTTCTACATTACTGCATGACCAAAATGCTTGTATTTATTTTACCGATAAATGGTGAGAATTCCAAGTTCTGTTCAGACGATGGGTTACAACCCCGGTCCTTGTTTGGTTTATGGGTTGTAACCTGGTTATCTGAATAGTTCCATGGTTACCTCGTCGTATATCATCCTGGTGTATTTTCCTTATTTCCAGTTCTTACTTTATTTATATCTTGTGCTGATTGCTGGTTTTAGCTCTTAAGTGAAGCCTCCTTTGTGGCACTTGCTCTGTCTGGGGTCTGACCCAGCTGGTTTTGTGTGGCCAGATTTCGGAGCAGCTCCAGAGGATCTACCAACCTTCCTGCCAGATGGTGAACACTAGAAGGAATCCTGGCAATGAGTGGGTTATTTTGGCTCTTCCACACTATTGTAAAAGTATTCTCTTGAGGCGTTTAGCCGACGAGCACCTGTTTAGCTCGATTACACTTACTTACTGTCTGTCTACGGGCTGTAACATGATTAACAGATCCTAGGGTTGATCATGTATGACTAAACTCTTGCTAGTCCTGACATTTTGTAACGACTAGCTTCATGATCAACTGAATATGTAATGTTTGGGACGCCTTACTATTGTATATTTAATGATCATACATCTTGTAACTTTTACTTACTTGCTTGTGATTGAGACACTAGGCTTGTTCATGACCTTAAGAGACTGTTGGCTTGTAGATAAACCCTCATGTATCTAGACAGCCGTAACCGTATAGCGAGATGGATTCCATTTTATATACGTAGCTGGCTATGTCTGCCCCCGCTCTCCAGTATTCTGGTTCTGGGGCGTGACATGGTTTAAGTGGTGGCCCATGCAGGTCTTGTAAATCAAGATATGTGAGGGTTTACCGAATAGATGTCTCAATCAGTATTCGTCCTTGATCTCTGCTCGTATCTTCTGAATCCCTGGATTCTTGTCCTGATCATATGCTTGTATCGTTGATCTGTCCTGGTCCTTCCTTATTGTTCCTTATGTCGTCTTCTTCAGCGACATTGTTCGTGGTCCTACCGACCAGCAAGGCGGAGCACCTCCCGCGGACCAGCAGCAACCTGGAGATCAAGCCCAGCATTCCGGAGTAGCCTCCAGAGTCGTGCCTTCTGGCGGAGAGCCACCAGTCCAGCCAGTTCAACCTGTAGAACATGATGACGGCACTTTGGTAGGACTCGTCAGGACCTTGATAGCTTCCCAAGACCGGTGTGGAGATGCCTTGCAATAGGCAGTGACGGATGCTTTGACCCGGGGTGGTCATCAGGGTAACAGCGCGGCCAACAGCTTCAAGCGCTTGAACCCTCCATTCTTCGACGGTAGTAAAGATGCTATCGCGGCTGATGCATAGCTTCAGGACACAGAGGTGATTCTAGAAGCAGCCAGGACCCCAGAGAACAAGAAGGTGGTCGTTGTACGCCTGCAGTTGTTAGATCTTGCCCGCAGCTGGTGGGCAGCGCAGGCCGTTGGATTAGCAGCACCCATTGCTTGGACAGTATTCAGAGAGAGATTCCAGACCAAGTATTTCGATGCTGTGGCTCGGTATGATCTGCAGACGAGGTTTACCAATCTGAAGCAAGGAGGCAGGACGGTCGACGGATATGCGGCCGAGTTTTCCAGACTCAGTCGGTTTGCTCCCACTTTGGTGGCAACCGAGTATGATAGAGCCCAGCGGTTCCAGCAGGGACTTCACCTGGAGATCTTGTTGGCAGTTGAGTAGTTTGAGCATCAGACTTTTGATGCAGTCTTGAGAGCAGCCCGGAGGCATGAGTATACCTCCCAGAGGATTGTGGATAGGTCCGGAGGTCGGAAGAGATCTCACGGCCAGATGAATCAGTCTTCAGCACCGGCCCCGGCAACCAGGGCTTTGACTATTGGAGCTCCGAGGTGAGCGGCCTCAGTAACGTCGGTTCAGCATTCAACCCCGACATACCCTCAGCCGCAGCAGCAGAAGCAGAAGCAGTCTTCCGCCGTGGGATGTTCTCATTGTGGGAAGCCAGGCCATGTGGTGGCAGAATGTCGCAGGGCGCAGGGATTGTGCCTGGTTTGTGGAGCACCAGACCATAGGGTTGGATCCTGCCCGAATAGGGGTGGTTCATCATCGTCCAACCTTTCTAGCTCTTCGGTGAGAGGACCAGCTCCGGTCCAGCAGCAGCAGTATCCATTGTCGAGGCCCTTGCCGCCTCAGACCCAAGTGTTCCAGCAGCAGAACCCCCAGCAGTATGCACAAGTCCAAGCCCAGAGTCAGAGCAGGCAGCGAGGATTTCAGCAGAGGGGACCAGCACCCCGAGGGCACGGTCAGGCTATGGTGATGACCGTAGAGGAAGGATTGGCACCAGGAGAGGTAGTGGCAGGTACTATTCTCGTCAACTCCTTTCCAGCTTCAGCTTTATTTGATTCTGGTGCATCGCATTCATTTATGTCTGCACGATTCGCGACACGGGTAGGATTGGAGCCCGAGTCATTATCAGTAAGGCTTAATATACTTACTGGTAACGGACTTGTGGGAGTAGATAGAGTGTTTTCCTCGTGTCGGATCGTAGTTAGCGGTAGAGAATTCCCTGCTAGATTGATAGAGTTCCCGATGGCCGATTATGATGTGGTCCTAGGGATGGATTGGTTGAGGAACCAGTATGCTAGGATAGACTGCCACATTGGCAGGGTTGTTTTTAGCATTCCAGGCGAGCCGGAGTTTTCTTTCTCCCGAGGCGAAGTTGAGTCATCTCCTCCAGTATTGCGGATGGCAGTAGCAGCAGTTCAGTTGCCCAGGATAGTCGAGGAGTTTCCAGATGTTTTCCCAGAAGAACTTCCAGGTATGCCTCCGGAGCGGGAGATCGAGTTCACTATAGACTTGATTCCCTGGACAGCCCCAGTGTCAGAGAGAATCTACAGGATGGCGCCGTCAGAGTTGGAGATATTGTACAAGATGATTGAAGAACTCAGAACCAAGGGATTCATTCGTGCTAGTGGATCGCCTTGGGGAGCCCCGATGCTTCTTGTGAAAAAAAAGGATGGTACGTCCAGGTTATGTGTTGATTATCGTACCTTGAACTCAGTGACAATCAAGAACAGATACCCTCTTCCGAGGATAGATGACTTGTTTGATCAACTCAAGGGGGCTTCAGTATTCTCGAAGATTGATTTGCGCTCAGGTTATCATCAGATCAGAGTCAGAGAGCAGGACATCCCGAAGACAGCTTTTAGATCGAGATATGGGCATTGGAAATTCCTTGTTATACCTTTTGGAGCAACCAATGCGCCGGCAGTATTCATGGACCTCATGAATTGCATCTTTATGCCCTACTTGGATCAGTTTGTGATTGTGTTCTTGGATGACATTCTAGTCTACAGCAAGAGTAAGGCGGAGCATGAGCAGCATCTCCGTATAGTTCTTCAGATCCTCAGAGAGCACCAGTTATATGCCAAGTTCAGTAAATGCGAGTTCTGGCTCGATCGCATTCGTACTTGGATCATATCATCACTCGAGGAGGAGTAGAAGTGGATCCCCATAAGATTGTGGCTATTGAGTCATGGCCAGTGCCCAGCACAGTTGCAGAGGTTCATAGTTTTCTTGGGTTGGCCGGCTACTACCGACGGTTTGTTTCGGATTTTGCTCGAATTTTAGCGCCATTGACGCAGTTGACCCGCAAGGATGCGCAGTTTGCTTGGACAGCAGAGTGTCAGAGTTCTTTTGAGCAGTTGAAGCGAGGCCTGATAACAGCTCCTATTCTCACGCTTCCAGATGGGACCGGAGGATTCTCAGTGTACTGTGATGCTTCAGGCAGAGGTTTAGGATGTGTTCTGATGCAGCATGGAAAGGTAATAGCTTATACGTCACGACAACTTCGTGATCATGAGAGGAATTACCCAACCCATGACTTGGAGCTGGCAGCAGTGGTGTTTGCACTTAAGTTGTGGAGGCACTACTTGTATGGAGACAGGGTAGAGATTTTCACCGACCACAAGAGCCTGAAGTATGTTTTTACCCAGAAGGATCTTAACATGCGTCAGAGAAGGTGG
This sequence comes from Iris pallida, assembly GCA_029216955.1. Classification (NCBI taxonomy): domain Eukaryota; kingdom Viridiplantae; phylum Streptophyta; class Magnoliopsida; order Asparagales; family Iridaceae; genus Iris; species Iris pallida. The sequence goes on along the minus strand of JANAVB010033172.1, from coordinate 40,687 downwards.
CTGGAGCTTCTTATGGATTATGATGTCAACCTGCAGTATCATCCTGGAAAGGCCAATGTTGTTGCGGATGCATTGAGGAGGAGAGCGGAAGTTTATTTTCTAACAGCGCAACCAGAGCTGTTAGCAGATCTTCAGAAGATGGGTATTGAAGTTGTTCTCCCTTCCAGTGTGGCCTTGATGGCCAGTATGCAAGTTCAGTCCACTATAGTCGAGAGGATCCGGATGGCGTAGTCGACAGATTCCAAGCTTCAGCGACTCAGAGCAGAGTGTGAGGCAGGACGAAGACCAGAGTTATACATTCATGAGGATGGTATACTTCGACATGGTAAGCGTCTTTGTGTACCCAGCGGAGATATCCGGCAGGAGATCATGTCGGAAGCGCACAGTTCGCAGTATTCTATCCATCCCGGCAGTACGAAGATGTACCGTGATATCCGGCAGCATTTCTGGTGGAATGGCATGAAGCGGGAGATAGCTCGGTTTGTCTCTCGGTGTTTGGTTTGCCAACAAGTTAAAGCCGAATATCAGAGACCGGCTGGACTTCTTCAGCCCTTACCGATTCCAGAATGGAAGTGGGAGCATGTGACCATGGATTTTGTGACTGGACTACCTAGATCCCCAGCTGGTAGAGATGCTATCTGGGTTATAGTTGACAGGCTCACGAAAGTGGCTCACTTTCTTCCATTCAGAGTTGGTCAGTCGACGGCTCAATTAGCAGAGATGTACCTCAGGCAGATTGTCAGATTGCACGGTGTGCCATTCAGTATCACCTCGGACCGAGATTCAAGATTTACGTCGTACTTTTGGCGTAGCTTGCAAGAGAGTTTGGGAACTCATCTCCAGTTCAGTTCAGCATATCACCCGCAGACAGATGGCCAGTCGGAGCGCACGATCCAGACTCTTGAAGACATGTTGCGGTCTTGCACACTTAACTTCGGTGGTTCATAGGAAGATCACTTGCACCTGGTGGAATTCTCGTACAATAACAGTTTCCAGGCCAGTATCCAGATGGCACCGTTCGAGGCACTGTATGGTAGGAAGTGCAGATCCCCGATAGCCTGGGATGATGTTGGAGAGAGACAGATGCTCGGTCCAGAAATGATTGCCCAGACAGTTGAAGTGGTCAGGCGAGTCAGAGATCATCTTCGAGTTGCCCAAGATCGCCAGCGCCATTGGGCCGATTCTCATCGGCGCCCTCTCGAGTTTTCGGTCGGCGATCATGTATTCCTGAGGATTTCGCCTAACCGTGGCGTCATTCGTTTCGGCGTACGGGGCAAGCTTAGTCCTAGGTATATAGGACCGTTTGACATTCTAGAGCGAGTAGGAGATGTATCCTATCGTCTCACTCTTCCACCGTCGCTAAGCGAGGTGCATGACGTATTTCATGTATCCCAATTACAACGGTATATCTCGGACCCGAGCCACATCCTGGATCATTCGGAATTGGTTGTTGGTACCAATATTTCATATAAGGAGAGGCCCGTGTCTATATTAGACCGAAGAGAGAAGATCCTTAAGAACAAGACTATCAAGTTAGTCCGAGTTGCTTCGGGTCATCACTCTTTGGGGGAGTCAACGTGGGAGCGTGAGGATGATATCCGATCACGATATTCCGACTTGTTTGACTCGTGAGGTATAATGTCTTTCTTATGCCTCATGCCTTCGATTCCTTGCTTGAATGAGTGATTGTCTGCCTAGTTATAGCTTGCATGTGATTAATGTAGCTTGTCATTGCTCCTCTAGTCTCTTGATTAAATTTCGAGGACAGAATTTTTTTAAGGTGGGTAGAGTTGTAATGCTTGTGGTTCGTATTACGTATTTCTGGAATACGTGTACGTATTTATTCTTGTATTGCATGATTTCCTTGCTTAATTTCCTCCCTGGGCTTGGTTTATTCTTGGTTTGGGTTGGCTTGGTTCGGTTTGGGATTGCTCTTGGTTCACCATGAACCAAGGGGTGAACCCCCTACCTACCACCACTACTCATATTTATTACCTATTCTTCTTCTCTCTCTTTATTAATCTCTTCTTCTTCTTCCATTTACTCCCTTCACCTACCAAAGAGAGAAGAGAGAGGTCTAGGCAAGTGCAACTTGCTTCCACAAGAGAGCCCATTTTTATTGTTCCATTAGCTTCTTCTCATGTTTCTAATGCACATTAGAACTTGTCATTTTCCATTTTGAGGCTTTAATTTTTGTAGATCTAGAAATTAGTTATTTTTGGATTTTTGGTGGTTTTGATCTATCAAACTTCTTTGTTTTCAAGTTTTGATGGTTCCATGTTGTAGAGAATTTTATTCTACCCAATTTTGACCTTTGAAAAGTTGGATTTGGACATATTTTGACCAAGTTATGGACTTTTGAAGCTTTGGGTTTAACCATGGAGTTCTTGCTGATTTGGAGAAGACAGTGAGCAGTGTGCACGAGCTTTTTAGCTTGTGCCACTGAGCTGCACGCGCTCTTTAGCGCAGCGCAGTCTGACTCACACGCTGCCTTGACAAGGAGTCGTATGGACCTCATACGCTGCCTTTTGGAGGCGTATGTCTTGCATACGCTGCCTTGAAAAGGAGTCGTATGGACCTCATACACTGCCTTTTTGGAGGCGTATGTCTTGCATACGCTGCCTTGATGAGGAGTCGTATGGACCTCATACGCTGCCTTGAAGAGGAGTCGTATGGAGTACATACGCTGCCTTTTGGAACCGTATGTCTTGCATACGCTTGACCTGAGCGTAGCTTGACCTGAGCGTAGCTTGACCTGAGCATAGCTTGACCTGAGCGTAGCTTGACCTGGGCATAGCTTGACCTGAGCGTAGCTTGGCCTGGGCGTAGCTTGACCTGAGCGTAGCTTGACCTGAGCGTAGCTTGACCTGAGCGTAGCCTGACCTGAGCGCAGCCTGACTTGAGCGCAGTCTGACTCAGGCACAACCTGATGTTTAGGCGCAACTGGACCTGACCCTACTTACCCTGGATCTTCTATAGCCCTGTATATTGATATTTTATTAGATATTTAACGTCCATTTTATATCCTTATGCCTTTTGTCCTGAACTTGATAATCACGAATTTACTTGATATGTTTGGAATTGATAATTGAGCATGATGTGATAGTGACCCGTAGTGGTGCACTCCTGACATAATAACCTGACATGACCTGATAGTGGCCCGTCGTAGCGCACTCCTGATAAGTACACTTGGCATGATAACCTGACATGATTATCTCGAATAGCTGTTACGACGGCTACCTGACATGACATGACCTGTATAATTGATCTGGACACCGTGGGCGATTGTGTTTGTATAAATAAACCAGTCATGTCTTGCATCATGTCTAGGATAGGGACTCCTGAGTACCACGGTCAGGAGTACCTACTAAAATGGACTAAGGCTAATAACTAGATTAATACATTAGTCATGACAAGATTTCCCAGCTACAGGCAATCCCGTTACCTGGGCACGCCTTGGGATCTGTAGCCTGCCGTCGAGTAGGGCACATTTCCAGCACACTATCATGTGTTGCACCCTTCAAGCTACCTAAGGGTACATTCGTTCCCTGGACGATGTACCCACCTGAATTCAACTCTAATCTTTTAACCCGGGTAACCTGGATGGTCTGCAGGGCTTGTGGCTGTGGAGTAATCTCGCTGCATCTTGTTAGTAATTAGGTTTGTGACAACCCTAGTTAGTTAAAGTATCAAGCCGTAACTCTTGCTTGGCCGTGAAATGATTGGATGGAGTCTAACCAGTCAAGTCTTGCCCTGATCCTGTTCTAGATTACTGCATGACCAGAATGCTTGTATTTATTTTATCGATAAATGGTGAGAATTCCAAGTTCTGTTCAGACGAAGGGTTACAACCCCGATCCTTGTTTGGTTTACGGGTTGTAACCTGGTTATCTGAATAGTTCCATGGTTACCTCGTCGTATATCATCCTGGTGTATTTTCCTTATTTCCAGTTCTTACTTTATTTATATCTTGTGCTGATTGCTGGTTTTAGCTCTTAAGTGAAGCCTCCTTTGTGGCACTTGCTCTTTCTGGGGTCTGACCCAGCTGGTTTTGTATGGCCAAATTTCGGAGCAGCTCCAGAGGATCTACCAACCTTCCTGCCAGATGGTGAACACTAGAAGGAATCCTGGCAATGAGTGGGTTATTTTGGCTCTCCCACTCTATTGTAAAAGTATTCTCTTGAGGCGTTTAGCCGACGAGCACCTGTTTAGCTCGATTGCACTTACTTACTGTCTGCCTACGGGCTGTAACATGATTAACAGATCCTAGGGTTGATCATGTATGACTAAACTCTTGGTAGTCCTGACATTTTGTAACGACTAGCTTCACGATCAACTGAATATGTAATGTTTGGGACGCCTTACTATTGTATATTTAATGATCATATATCTTGTGACTTTTACTTACTTGCTTGTGATTGAGACACTAGGCTTGTTCATGACCTTAAGAGACTGTTGGCTTGTAGATAAACCCTCATGTTTCTAGACAGCCGTGACCGTATAGCGAGATGGATTCCATTTCATATACGTAGCTGGCTATGTCTGCCCCCGCTCTCCAGTATTCTGGTTCTGGGGCGTGACAGATCGGCTGAGTAGGGAAACTTGGGATTGGATTTTGACAATAAAGTGGTTAAGGTCTTGGGTTTTTACAAAAGCACATCCTAATATTACTAGTGTAATATCTAGTCTCCCAAAATATTTAAGATAATATTCAATACGAATTCAAATAGTTTAAGCATGTTTCTATTAATCAATAATCTTATTTAAAATATATCCAATAATAAAATTTAAGAACAACTAACTTTTTATCAAGCTAGATACTATTGACAAACCATTTAACTAAAACTAGTTTTGGTAAAGGAATTAATTCATTATTTGATAACACTATTAAATTAAAATAACACTTAATATTATCAATTTGATTTTTAAGCAATATTTTTATAGTTACAAAATTAAGTAAGTATTCAAACTAAAATTATCAAATCTAAGTGTAAACAAAATAATTTATTCCTGAAAATTAATATTTCTAAAACAAAATCTTAAATAGTATTTTTTTTTTTACTTTCCAAAAGCTTAACTTCGAAAGTAAAATAGACAAACCTTTTTGTAATCCAAGTAAGGTTCAAATACAACATTATTCTCTAAACATTTTGAATTTCGAAAACGGTGGTTACAAGGCATAATTTCTAAGAAAGTATAAAATTTCTAAAAAAATTGAAATAGAGAAAAGGAGGAAATGATACCTTCTAGAAATCAAATATGTAGAAGAGAATGAGATTCCACGCACGAATCCAAAGTTTGGAGAAGAAATTCTAAGGGAATTGAGAGGAATCAAAGTTGGAGGAACTAGGGTTTAGGGCTCTTCCATGCGGCTACTGCTCTGTTTGGAGGAGGAAGATAATGAATAGAAAGGGGGCCCACTTTGGTTCTGAATTAAAATACCCGACACCAACAGAACTCGGGCCGAACTCGGTCCGAATTCGGTACGAGTTCGCCAACTATTCTGTTGAGGTATTTTGCACAGAAATAAGTGTCACTTTGTATTCATCATTCCTTTTCAGTTATTTAATTCCAAGTTGTCACGACCTGCACCCTGTTTAGGGGCACGAGCACATGGGTACGTCCAGCCTATGTCGCAGCATCGACGGTAGAATGCGGTAAAGGTCATCTAAAACATATAGTATCTAAGACACAATAATTTAACCTGTCATCTCCGCACGGAGGAATATAATCACAACTCATCACATAAATCTATGAAAGATAAGCACGATGACAACGATAAAGATAAAGATGAAGTAAATAGTCTGAAATAGGACTGAGTCACAATCACAAGTTCAGAATTTAAAGACATAACCAGATCCTAAATAAATACTACAAGTCTTAAAGTACCAAGCTGGAATATAGTCCAGACAAAATCTAGCTAAACTAAGTCACTACAGGCGGTGCGTCCTCTACGAGCACCGGATCCACAGGCAGGTCCTGGTCGTAGACTCCATCTATGCTAAACCTGTAGTAGGTCGGGCAGTCTGCATCTAAATTCTCTGAAAAACAACAGAGGTATCTTGTCAGGATATGAGCAAGTACAAACGCTAACAGCAATTCCATGTGAATTGACAAATACTATTAGAGACAATTATAATGAAATATAAGATGAAATATCAAGACTGAAAGTAAAATATTACAAGAGAACTGGATATCATGTCATGTGTGAGATATAAGATAAAACTAGAATATAAACAGTGGAAAATAATCTGAGGTATGATGTAAACATAAAAAGAAAGTGCCATGAGATATTAGAGCATTATGTGATCGGCTTGGGTCAAGATCAGGCTGTTCCATTTGACCGACTATGCACAAGTAAAAAGGAATACAAGAGGATCAAGCCAGCCAAATGGAAAGCTATGCACAAGTAGTATCAAGTCAGGCTACACCCTACATGTGGTGAGGGTGGAGCTATGTACAAATAGTAACAAGTGGGGGCAATGATCACATAACCACTAATAACTCTCCATCCTCGAGTAGTATAATGGATCCAACCATAACACGTTATGACACGAGATTTAAAGAGCAGGGGGCCAGCCCACTCCCAAATTGGTGTCTATACAAGTACAGAAAATAAGATTGAACAATGTACTCATATACCAGGTAAACCAGGAATAACATCGCATGACGAGATCCAACGTATACTAGTTCGTGTATCCTTATGTCGAGAATCATGTAAAACACTACAACTGAATCGGATATAGTAGATATCAAAGCAATGAAAACTATTAGAGAATGTACTCGCCTGAGGTCCTGAGCCGAGAAAATCGAAACTACAAACTACTCAATGAGCCATAAAAGGTCAACTCGTACAACAATCTCCTATTGCTGAAACAGACATTATCAACATTCTCAGAATGGTCAAATTAGCTAGAATAGCCTATCCATAAGTCCAATTCTGGACATAAGGGTAAAACGATAATTTTGGGCCAAAACGATGTCCGTCGTTGGACCCGCTTTGTACAGAAAAGCGTGCCGGTATCTATGGTCTCTAAAGTAAACAAATTATATGTCTACAGATCCAGTTTGACGAGATGAATCCAACCTTATGTCCAAAATGGGACTTTGGTGGGCCGTGCACAAATTCGTCCATTGGATCGGGTCGCGGGCCCGCCAAAATAGCGTTCTGGTCGACCTTCTCAGATTCGGACCAAACATGGTATACAGGACCAAAAAAATGATATGATCATATTGGAGTAAGTTTTGGCTCGATATGACAAACGTGCACAAAGTAATTGACAAATTTACAAAAAGGTCGATATGATGAATTTTGACGGATACGCATCAAATTCATCGCGCGCATGCGACCAATTTGAATTCCGTCAAATTCCACACGTCCGCAAAGTCGTTACCACCTTTCGATGCTTTTGGTTCACGACCACGTCGCCCAGTTTGTTGGGGCGCACGCATATCGAAAGAATTTTTTCTAAAAATTTCAGTTTTGAAAATCAGTTTTTTTTCAATCTTCACAAACAAATAACTTTCTATATGATGCATGAAAATTAAATCTACAAGAAGGGTTTTGATCTCCTATATATTTTCTACAAGTCTCTTCAAAAGGTTTTTCAAAGTTTTGCGATATTCTGGTCGTAAATCGACGACCAAGTTGGCATTTCGGGACAGTTTCTAACGTCCAATAAATTAAGTTTTTCTCAATTTTGGAACTCATTTTTCGTCGCACATGATGCGAATTAGCATGAACTATTTGAAAAGATTAAAGGTGTATAGGATAGGATCATACCCGAAGAAATGGATCGAAAATTGATCGAGCGTGCACAAATTTATCTCGCTGCGAAGTCGGCTCCGCGGTGCTCGCTGATGCTGCTGTCAAACGCACGTGCGCGTTTCCTGCGATCGTCGACCGGCCTCCGACGGTCGTAGCGGTCGTCTAGATAGTCGGAAAGGTCGGGGGTGCGTCGGCTAGGGTTAGGGTTTACAAAAACTCCCTCTCTCTCTCTCTATCGATATATATAATGTATTTGGGGGTGTCGGGTTCGGCCGAAGCCAAAAAGGCTCGGCTCAGTTTTGTAAGGAGAGGGGGGGGAGGGGGTCGTGCTTATGCTGCTATGGATGGTTTTGTTTGCTTTACACATTTAGCTTTCCTTCCTTTTGTCTTATTCAAATGCTTACTTTATATATTATATATACCATTATATACATACATACCTACACACATCCATACATACATACATACATACATAAATACATACATACATACATACATACATACATACATACATACATACATACATCTCACTAATTTATATACACACATATATACATCCATATATATACATATTATATATTCATTTATTAATACAACTTATTATCCTTATATATATATATATATATATATATATATATATATATATATATATATATATATATATATATATATATATATATATATATATATATATATATATATACCCCTTAAATAAAAAAAATACCCAACAATATATATACAAATAAAATCTGAATTATTTATAAAAAAAACAAAATATTTTATATTCTATATTTATTAAATATATTAAAAGTTTTTTATAAATAAAACTCTATTGAACATATATATATATATATATATATATATATATATATATATATATATATATATATATATATATATATATATATATATATATATATATATCCACAAATACCTATCTTACTAATAATGTAAAAACACTAACAATATTAATTTATATAATAATAAAATAATAAAATAATATAAATGACCACATTAGCCCTATCCAGGATAGTGGGGGTGACACAAGTTTAGTAATTTTAAATTTCAATTAATATAATTAATATTATTTTATGAATTAAATTTTGTTACGCAGCGACTATCTCAGATTAGCTGTAGGGGTACTGTCCGAGCTAACGGAGATACACAGGGGAACGCTTAAGTACTGTTTCACTTTAGCCTTAGCCATGGTAACAGATAGACCCTTTGTAGGCTTGTCTCGAAAACAGTTTTTGCATATTAAAAAATAATTAATAAAATAGAATTAATTAATATTAATGACATCTAAAATTTCTAATTTTTGACATAAATAATTGAAACGATTTTCCGCTAATGGTTTTGTAAAGATGTCAGCCAATTGTTTCTCTGTGTCTACATATTCTAGGTTTATATCTCCATTTGTTTGATGGTCTCTATGAAACTGATGTCATATCTCAATATGCTTAGTGCGAGAATGACATACGGGATTCATAGTCAAATTAATAGTACTATTGTAAAACCCCTAAATTTCTATTAGATTTTAGTACTGATTTTTTTATTTATTTATACGTCGCATAGTCGTATTGTACGTCGTGCGGGAAATTACGTTTTTCGTATTACTCGTCGAGTGCGAATATGTGCAAGGTACATATTTTTAGAAAAATGGTTTTTGATTTTATTATCGGTGATGGTTTCAAAATAATATATATAATAATTATTTTTATTAAAAGTTGTGAAAAGTATCTATCGAGGTTGCCAAAACTTATTATTTTAGTTATTAATAAAAGGCTATCTTATTTTAATAGTGGTAATTTAGAAAACTAAATTATGCGAATATTCTACTCGTGTAAAACGCATAAAAATTATTTCATGTATATTTTTAAAATTTATTTTTATTATGTATAATAATTTATTCAGCAAGAAGGTATTTTAAATATTTAAATATTTATGTTTATTTTCGAAATTATTTTTACCTAAATTTATTTAAAAGGTATTTTTAAGATATTTCCTACTAATATTTAAAATATATATTAGGATTTTCAAAATAATTATTATATAAATTCTATAAAAAGATATTTTGAATTTATTTATGATAAATTAAATTGTGATTAGATTTATTGATTTAAAAATAAATAGTTTAATTTAAATGTGTAATTTATCTATATTTAAATTGGATTTGGATTTAGATATGAATGTATTGGTTTAAATTTAATAGTAAAATTATCTATTTTGGTTTAAATAAATCCTAGTCTCTATCTACCAAGGATTGCTCAAACCTATAAATAGGGGAGACTCCCCATTGTTTCCTCCACAATTCTAGTCCACAAATTTCTCCACAAATATACGTGCATCGTGTCTATGTCCATCCAAATTCTTATTCCAATCTTTTTACATTTACATAAATTTCTCTGTCGGACACACCCCCGACACAATCGAATCCTATTTCTAGCCTAAAACTCTAGCTCAGCCTCGTAGTAACCACCCGCTCCTCTCCCCGTCCTGCCGATAGCCATCACCACCATCGCCATCATCATCATCGCGGCCTCCTGCCGCACAACCCTCGGTCGTCCTGTCACCACCAGCTCCACCAACCATCGTCACGGCCATTTCTGCGCCTCCATCCCCACGCCACAGTAAACGCTCCCACCAGCACCACCATGTCATCCTTCCGACCTTCGGCCAAACTCCGACCCGTCCCTACATCATCCTCGACAAACACCAGTATAACCACCATCACAACCCGTACCACCGCCGTCATCCCCTCCAATCGCCCGAGACCATCAATCCACCAAAAATCAACAGAAATAAATATCGAACCTTACCTCTCCGGCCACACGTCCGTGGTGCGCTCCCCGACCGACATCTCCGCGCGTCGGCGCGAGCCTGCACTCCGCACGGATCGCCACCAACCTCCGCCTCCTCTCGTGGACAGCCGGAAGCACGCCTCACCCGGCCCTCCATGCTGGCAGGCTGGCCTGTGTCGCCACCCGCTCGTGCCACCGCCTCACCTTTTCGACTGCCGTGTCGGTGCCCTAACCTCCATCTCAGGCGCCCTCCTCCGCCTTGTTTTCTTTCACGGCCAGATCAGCCGCCGCACGGGTCCACCGTTCCCTTCTGACGCCACCCAGTATACTCCACGCTCGGCAGCCCATGGCTGACCGCCCCTCCGACCTTCTTCCTCTCTCTCCCGCTTGCCGTTTCCCCGCTCCCCACCTGCGACCGCCGAACGCCACCCCGCGTCGGCGAGCGCGCCGTCCGCGCCCACTGAAAAGCCCCGCGTCGCCGCCCTAGCCGAGCGCCCGGCTCGCCGAACTCCGGGTTCCCACCTTCCGCGCCACCGGCGTCCCCTCTCCCGAGCCCCCGACTCCTCTCCTTCTTCCCTCTCTCCCTCGATTTCTTCTCCAACTTTCTCTCTCTTCTCCTTCTTCAGTTTCTTTTTTTTGTTTTATTTTTATTTTTTTACTGCTGTGTTGCTTTATCTAATTTTTTATTTTATTATTATTATTAGTAGTAGTAGTAGTAGTAATAGTATTTTGTTGAGGATATTAGTGTGGTGGTTATTAGTTTAATCATTATTATTATTATTAAGATTATTATTATTGATATATCATTTAGAGAATTATGTATTGTTATTTTTCAAATATATATAAATAAATCATAGAGCTATAGGTATAATTTCAAATTTTGAGTTTAGCCCTAAACAATTCATTATATGAAATCTTTATATGAAATCTTTTATTTTCTTATTTTACATCATGCATAGTTGTAACATCCGAGGCCATCATGCATATGTTGTACCAAAACAATTCATTATATGAAATCTTTTATTTTCTTATTTTGTGGATGTGATTAGTTAGTTGTGGTTTACTGTATTTTACAGCTTATGTATACATACAAGGCCCTGTACTTCGTATGTATACAGCTGGCATGTCTACGTACTTAGTCCTACATATTTTGGGACTGGGGCGTTACATGTTTTTGTGGTGGCCCATGCAGGTCCAGATAAATTGTTTGGTTACTTTACCGTACCAAGCAAGCCTGCGTATAGGATTAGAGTATAGGATCTCATCCACATACTTGACCTCCTTTCTCGATTTTGTTTTCAAACTACTGCTTGACTCATCGGTTTGCATCTTGCTTGATTTCTTCCATCATTATTCTTATATTCCCTTCGTGCTTGCTAGAGGTTAGGAATGTGACCCCTACTAGATAGACATGTTACATTTGTCCCAAAATACCCTTAGTTTAACTCTTGTAAGTTGGGTAGAATGCCTTACGACCTAACCATCCTTATGACCTTTACCAAGTCTTAGACAAGTAAACTGTAGGATAACCATATAGGTACCTAGATTCTTAAGAAGTTCGAACTAATTCTACTATCCTTCCGTCATAATCTCACGTGCCTATATTTTTACCATCTTGACTAAATTTTGCTACTATAGCCTAGTTTTGTAAGTTTAACCGTCATCAAACTTGTTCAAGACACATGCTATTGAGCGCGCACTCACTAACATATTGTCTAGTCAGAACCTGTGCACGATGGTCTGATCAACCAAGTGCGCTTTGGTTCGCTTATCGTATATCATTCTACGTGGATGGAGACATAGTTAAACTTGCCCCTAGAATCTCATCCGCGACTGCCTTGATAATTCTACTTGAAATTATTCAATCGTCGTTGAACCACATATTGGTATTCATAAACAACTTCTTTGGACTCATATTTATTTTCGTCTTTCAACTATTTTAGATGAAGACTCGTACTTGATAGATAGACCCAAAGTATCACCCTTAGTTGCCCTACCATCTATTGACAAGATAGTTAGCCACTGATTTTTATTTTGTATTTGTACGTCGCGTAGTTGCATTGTACGTCGCGCACAAAATTTTGTTTTTCGTAATTGCTCGACGAGTGCGAATATGTGCGAGCGTACATATTTTAGAAAAACTTTTTTTTTCTATTTTTATAGTTTCAAAATAATATATATAATAATTATTTTAGCTATCGTACCAAAATTTCCAAGTTTATTATTTTATTTATTTTATTTATTTTATTTATAAAAAGCCTTTCATTTATAAAGTTATAATAATAAATAATATTCTTATAAAATGGTATATTAGAAAAGTATATTTATGTAAATATTAATTGTGCATACATATATATTTTGTAATTATTTAAATGTAATTTTTGAAATTATTATTATTAGTATTTTTGGAAAACATATTTTGAAATTATTGTGGCAATTTAAATCTTGATTTGATTTTATGGATTTATTTAAATAGTAAATTAATATCTATATTTAAAAATTTAATTATCTTATTTGATTTTAAACTAAAAGATAGAATATAATTATATTTAAATTGATTTAGATTTGGATTTAAATTTTTTGAATGGATTTAAATTAATAGATGAATTATTTAATGGGGAAATTAAACTACTCCTAATCCTTATCCAACTGGGGATTCCCACATCCTATAAAAGGTATGTACTCATCCATAAATTTTTATTTTCCATAATTTTCTCCACCACAAAGTGAGTGCCTCGTGTCTATTTCCATATCTTATTCCATATTTCATCTACATTATCTCCTTCCCCGTGTCGGACACACCCCGACATTATCAAATCCCTAACCTAACCCAGTCAGTCACCATCCACCGTCCCCACTCCCCATGGACACCACCGGCCCTGCACTCCTTCACCGCCATTACCAACATCATCATCCATCACCACCACCCTCTGCCTATTCTTGCCGGACACATCCGCCACTACGGCCATCGCCGCCACCACCCTCCTGCTCTCACACCATACCCAAACCATCACCACCGTCACCCGCCTTCCCTACGACCAGCACAACCCAGTCCGGCCGAACTCGCTGGGATTCTCCTCCACCCCATATTACAAACATAACCACCACCGTCACCGGCACCCCTCGCCGACGACCCCAAAAACCATCACCATCATCCTAAGTTGAGAATCCTCACCTGAGCGCCGTCGAGCTTCGCTTCACCTCCGCCAGATCCGGAGTGGATCTGGCCACCTCAATATCGCGCCCCCGTAGTCGAGCGCAGTTCCGGCGACCCCGTCGGACGAAATCTCAAAGATCCACGTCTCCCCGCGCTGTCGGTCCGGAAGTCGACCGAACCCAGTCGCACCTCACCACCGCCTCCCTCCTCTAGCGCCGAGACCGCCGCTGCCTCCTGCCGGCCACCGGCGCCAGAGCCGCCCGCCGATGGCGAACCCTTTCTTCCCTCCGCCGCCTCCTTTCGCCATGTCCGCCACCTGCGTCTCCGCTCGACCGTCGCGGTCTTCTTCCCCGTCGGTGAAGTGAACCCCGCACGCCGCCGACCCCATCGGTAAGAAACCCCCTCCCGATACCCCTCTCTCTCTCTCTCTTTCTCTCTCTCTCTCTCTCTGATCTAATCATTCCATTAGTAGCTTTAGAAGAAAGCAGTAGCTTTTAAGGGATATTATTAATATTAATATTATTAATATTATTATTATTATTATTATTATTATTATTATTATTATTATTATTATTATTATATTACTGTTATTATTATTTATTATTATTAGTATTATTATTAGTATTATTATGTTTATTTTTATTATTATTACTGTTATTAGTATAATTATTATTTTATCACCAGGGGTTCATCCTTTACATTATTATTACTGTTATAAAATATCTACACATGTAAATTAATGTTTTCAAGAGATTGTATTATTTTAAAATTTTATCATCTAAATAAATCATAGTTTTAAAATATTTACTAATTATTTGATCTATTCAAATAAATAGCTACTTTTATCTACCAATTATAGTTTGGACCTAAACTGATTTTAATAGAATTTTTAAGTATTTATCTAAAATAAATTTTTGGAATATTTACCTACAAATAATTTGATCAATAAAATATAGTTTCCATTATTATAAATAAGTTATAAATATTTTCTAAATTTACAGTTTGAAGGATTATTAGAGTTTTAAGCCTCAAATGATTTTCTTGAAGTTTTAGATATTATGTAAAATATTTTCTTAATAAAATATTGATTTTAAACAAATACAAATATATTTTTCCTAGATAGTTATGACTGTTTTTCTAAATGAGTATATATATATATATTTTTTAAATTGAGAATTATCTTTTGCATAAACCAAATCTTCCTCTTAGGATATATGACTTATGACCATGACTAATCACATACTTATTTCCTTCGGACTTCTTCACATCAAACATGGCTATTGGATAAAACGGAACTAGCCAGATCATCGCACCACACCAGACGACTCACCAGGCAAGATACCTTGCCATTATACTGTTTATATTCAGTCTGCATTTTATTAAATATCACTGTTCATTTTTCCAGTTATTACAGTTCTTGATTTACTACATGCTCAGTGATTATTAGTTTACTTTGTTACTATCCTTTGATTGCATATGAACCTAGAGTTAGGGGACTACCGTTTGTGGTGTATTGCATATTCCTCAACACAGTTGTACCACGAGGATATGTGAGATGAGTAGCATGTAGAGGTCCTTGCGTAGGGGCTAATCCCCTATGTGCACGCGTTAGGGCTAACTGCTAATAGAGGCATGTTAGAAGACTTAGCAGTTAGTATAGGTATGTGAGACATGGATGTGACTCTGTTAGGCATTGGGTGGGAAGAACAGTTCCTTAACGTATGGGTCCCTTATGCACTTTCCTATTACTGATCTTGCTGGCCTCTGACATTCGAAGAATATTATTCTTTGAGGTCCCTGGTATCCTGATGGGACCATACCTGAGATTACTGCCCCCGAGCCAGATGCCCATGCGTTGGAGGTTTGTTCTTAACTGCATGAACACAGTAGTACGGTTAGATTACCTTATTGTTGTCTTGCCACTTATATTCTTCGTGGCATATTTTGTATTCAGTATTTATGGCATGTTCTTACTGTATCTTGTTACATCCCTCTGAGGACCTGGTTATCTCGCCAGGTGTGTGCTCTTGTCTTTTGCAGGTGTTCTAGCCGTGGTCATAATCATCGCTATTCTTCGAGGATGATTGCACTTTGATTGTCTTCGCTTCGCTCGCCAAACTCTTTCTTTTGTGATGTATTTCTTTTCATAGTTGGTAGTAGATTTGTCTCCGCCCAACTACATGTACCAATGGCAATTTATAGTTGATTATATGACATCTCTTATTCTTTTATTTTGTGGATGAGATTAGTTAGATATGGTTTACTGTATTTTATAGCTTACGTATATTTATTATACGACTGGCATGTCTACGTTCCTAGTCCTACGTATTTTGGGACTGGGGCGTTACATATTGGTTTTCGTCTTTCAACTATTTTAGACGAAGACTCGTACTTGATAGATAGACCCAAAGTATCACCCTTAGTTGTCCTACCATATATTGACAAGATAGTTAGCCACTGACCAACCAATGTGACTATATCCTCGTCTAAAGTTACTCATCCTTTTCCTCGACCTTAGATTCATTACCGCGACCTTCTAATCATTCTTGAAACTTGAGGATGATTCTAACCATTCTCTTAATCGTACCCTCAACCTAGACGACCAATACACAACTTTTTCTCAAGGAACTATCTCTCTTAAGTCTTTAAATTATTTTGATCTACTTAAAACCCTTAATCTTTTCCTTTTACGTTTATTGGCCATGTCCATGATTTATTATCTAAATCACGAATTTCTAATGCTTGTTTATGTTGTTTCTTTGCCTCGTCCAGTGACTTGATCGTATTCATTACCGATATAACCCATGTGACTACTATACAATCTTCTAAAAGGAATCACCATCTCTTGAGCTCTAACTAATTTACCCTCGTTCCTTAAACCCTATTCTTTTCGAACGTTAACTAGCGACCCTTAACTATCCTCTAACCATACTCGTGATATTTTCTATAATCTATATCACAATTTTCTACAGCGTGTTTTGTTGAACGTTGTAATTGATTGTTCCCCATCGATACCGGATTGTGTCTTCTCACCCCCCACCTATTCTTAATTTCGAGGACGAAATTCTTGTAAGTTGGGTAGGATGTAAAACCCCTAAATTTCTACTATATTTTAGTACTGATTTTTTTATTTATTTATACGTCGCATAGTCGTATTGTACGTCGTGCGAAAAATTACGTTTTTCGTATTACTCGTCGAGTGCGAATATGTATGAGGTACATATTTTTAGAAAAATAGTTTTTAATTTTATTATCGGTGATGGTTTCAAAATAATATATATAATAATTATTTTTATAAAAGTTGTGAAAAGTATCTATCGAGGTTGCCAAAACTTATTATTTTAGTTATTTATAAAAGGCTATCTTATTTTAATAGTGGAAATTTGGAAAACTAGATTATGTGAATATTCTACTCGTGTAAGACGCATGAAAATTATTTTATGTATATTTTCAAAATTTATTTTTATTATGTATAATAATTTATTCAGCAAGAAGGTATTTTAAATATTTAAATATTTATGTTTATTTTTGAAATTATTTTTACCTAAATTTATTTAAAAGGTATTTTGAAGATATTTCCTACTAATATTTAAAATATATATTGGGATTTTTGAAATTAATTATTATATAAATTCTATAAAAAGATATTTTGGATTTATTTATGATAAATTAAATTGTGATTAGATTTATTGATTTAAAAATAAATAGTTTAATTTAAATGTGTAATTTATCTATATTTAAATTGGATTTGGATTTAGATATGAATGTATTGGTTTAAATTTAATAGTAAAATTATCTATTTTGGTTTAAATAAATCCTAGTCTCTATCTACCAAGGATTGCTCAACCCTATAAATAGGGGAGACTCTCCATTGTTTCCTCCATAATACTAGTCCACAAATTTCTCCACAAATATAAGTGCATCGTGTCTGTGTCCATCCAAATTCTTATTCCAATCTTTTTATATTTACATAAATTTCTCTATCGGACACACCCCCGACACAATCGAATCATATTTCTAGCCTAAAACTCTAGCTCAGTCTCGCTGTAACCACCCGCTCCTCTCCCCGTCTTGCCGATAGCCATCACCACCATTGCCATCATCATCATCGCGGCCTCCTGCCGCACAACCCCCGATCGTCCTGTCACCACCAGCTCTACCAACCATCGTCACGGCCATTTCTGCGCCTCCATCCCCATGCCACTGTAAATGCTCCCACCAGCACCAGCCTGTCATCCTTCCGACCTTCGGCCAAACTCCGACCCGTCTCTACATCATCCTCGACAAACACCAGTATAACCACCGTCACAACCCGTACCACCGTCGTCATCCCCTCCAATCGCCCGAGACCATCAATCCACCAAAAATTAACAGAAATAAATATCGAACCGTACCTCTCCGGCCACACGTCCATGGTGCGCTCCCCAACCGACATCTTCGCGCGCCGACGCGAGCCTGCACTCCGCACGGATCGCCACCAACCTCTGCCTCCTCTCGTGGACAGCAGGGAGCACGCCTCACCCGGCCCTCCATGCTGGCAGGACGGCCTGTGTCGCCACTCGCTCGTGCCACCGCCTAACCTTTCCGACCGTCGCACCGCCGCCCTAACCTCCATCACAGGCGCCCTCCTCCGCCTTATTTTCTTCCGCAGCCAGATCAGCCGCTGCACGGGTCCGCTGTGCCCTCCCGACGCCACCCAGTATACTCTGCGCTCGGCAGCCCATGGCTGACCGCCCCTCCGACCTTCTTCCTCTCTCTCTCCTGCTTGCCGTTTCCCCCGCTCTCTGCCTGCGACCGCCGAACGCCGCCCCGCGTCGGCGAGCGCGCGGCCCGCGCCCACCGAGAAGCCCCATGTCGCCGCCCTAGCCGAGCGCCCGGCTCGTCGAACTCCGGGTTCTGGCCTCCCGCGCCACCGGCGTCCCCTCTCTCGAGCCCCCGACTCCTCTCCTTCTTTCCTCTCTCCCTCGATTTCTTCTCCAACTTTCTTTCTCTCTCCTCCTTCTTCAGTTTCTTGTTTTATTTTTATTTTTTTACTGCTGTGTTGCTTTATCTATTTTTTTTATTATTATTATTATTATTATTTTATTATTATTGTTATTAGTATTAGTATTTAGTTGAGGATATTAGTGTGGTGGTTATTAGTTTAATCATTATTATTATTATTATTATTATTATTATTAAGATTATTATTATTAATATAACATTTAGAGAATTATGTATTATTATTTTTCAAATATATATAAATAAAGCATAGAGCTATAGGTATAATTTCAAATTTTGATTTAGCCCTAAAATATTTTTTTAGATTTTTATATATTTGTTTAAAATATTTTAACTAATAAAATATAGATTTCTATCAGAAATCCTACCTTTAAAACTTCGAATTTTGTCTAAATATGTTTATGATTTTTGTATTTAACCTAACGGTATTTTGGACAATAACATATACTTTCAAATTATTATATATAACCATATTTATGTGAAATTATTTAAACTCATAAAATATATTTTTCAAAGATTGTAAAATATTT
This sequence comes from Iris pallida, assembly GCA_029216955.1. Lineage (NCBI taxonomy): Eukaryota > Viridiplantae > Streptophyta > Magnoliopsida > Asparagales > Iridaceae > Iris > Iris pallida. Next base: position 21,430 of record JANAVB010033172.1, on the reverse strand, counting down.
TCTAAAATCGTATATTTATCAAATTTCCTCCGATTATCCCCAGCCCGTGACTAAGCCCATTACTCATATTCCCTCGCCAATTCTGTACTTCATTACGCCTTCCCTAACTAATCTGACCATTCTTGACCTGATGGAACAGTCCATGCCATCATTCGAGGCCGTCATGCATAGTTATAACATCGCAGTCATACTCCATGCCACATGATCATAGCACCATACCAGACGGCACACCAGACAAGTATACCTTGCTAATTAACTGTCATATTATTAATTTTTTGCATTATTTACTTTGTTTCATATTTGTTATTTTTCTTTGTTATAAACTGCGCGTCCAAGTCACACTTGGGTGCAAGCGACTTTATTAGTCATTACTTTATTTTATGCATGTTAACTTAGTTTTAGCGGACTACCTTCTTGTTGTAGGATATTCTTGTATCTCCTTTGGCCATGACACTCACACAACACGGGTTGAGGCATTTTGCTAGGGGCATGACTTATGGACTGGCCATCTCTAAAGTCATGTGATGGTAGATCTTCGTAACTGCTATGACTAGGGTTTTAGAGACTCAAGCAGTTACAAAACTGGGTGGGTCATGGACATGACTTGGTCAGTGTGGGAAATATTGGGGAAGGACAGTCGCTAGTGCGTATGGGAATCCAAACAGGTAAACCACAGTCTCCGGATGGAACTGTGGTGATTTATATTTGCAGATGCCCTCTGACGTTTTGGACGTTACGGACGGATACGGATGACTGGATGCTAGTTACGTACTTATAGGCTAAAATCCCACCCATGCGCATGAAAGTTGTCCTCTAAATTGCACAATAGATGGTTAGCATTCCCTTTTTGCATATTGGTGTCTAGGAGAGTCTTGCATATTATTATTATTTTGACAGTTCATATTAGCTTGTTCTTCCTGTATCTTGCTACGTCCCTCTGAGGACCTGGTTATTCCCCAGGTGTGTGTTCATGTCTTCCGCAGGTATCCTAGCCGGGATCGTGGTCTTCTCCATTTATTCGAAGATGACGTGACTTGGTTCCTCCTTGCTACCTCCACTTAGTCCTTTTATATATCATGTACTTCTTCCTTTTTATTTTGGTTGGTAGTGGATGTGTCTCCACCCAATATATTGTACCAAAATAATTTATTATATGAAATCTTTTATTCCCTTATTTTGTGGATGAGATTAGTTAGTTGTGGTTTACTGCATTTTACAGCTTATGTATACATACAAGGCCCTGTACTTCGTATGTATACAGCTGGCATGTCTACGTACTTAGTCCTACGTATTTTGGGACTGGGGCGTTACAACTATTATTGTCACAGAAAATGGATATGTGTATGTAATGTAAACCAAAGTCATCTAAGGTTTGCTTCATCCACAAAATTTGTGCCCAACTAGAATATAATAGGAGATCAAAACCCTTCTAAGGTTTGCTTCATCCACAAAATAGGCTACACGATAATAGGTCTAATATTGTAGTCAAGTTCTCTCCAATCCCATGTCTAGAATCTAGCAATGTAAGTCTATACGGTCATCTCGATACAATAGTAATAATGATAAAAAAAATCTAGAATGCTAGTACGAGGTCAATACCACGAATAGTCATGTAAACCTCGCATCCTGTGGTCAATCATGTCAATGGACACGTCAATATTCACGTAATGCCTAATGTCAATACTTGGTGTCATCATCATGACATCGGTACCCATCTATAAAATGGACACTAAGTATCAACATCCCTACCTCATGCAATGCTAATCAAAATAAACAACAAGAAAGAAAAAGGAAACAATCTATAACCACGACAAAGTACACTTGCTTGTAACTGTTGTTTGAGGGTAGGCCTAACCAACTCCGGTGTCCTCGTCACTCCTTTCAAGATTACCTATAATAATACACTATTATTATTATTCTACATCGACTTACCATATATAGGCTATATTAGGATCTGCGTCTACTAGTCATCATAACGTTGATACAACACTATCTAACATATAAAAACCAACTTCTCTCATAAAATAATTATAACTATAATAAAAATAATAAATTTAAATTCAAAATCATTTACAAATATCTATATTACCAAAATTATGTTTTCCATGGTGAAACTCTTCCACAATAGGTCAAATGTCAATACTACACATTGATACCACAATTCGACCTACTAATTTAGTCCCAAAATAATAATTAATTAAAAATATTAAATTCTGTAAAAATTCTAGAAATTAGTTAAATTGTGGCTTTAATATTAAATCTTGCACAATAAATATTTTAATAAAGTTTTATGAAGTATTGGAACTTTTGGACACAAAGAACATAAGATTTTTCGGACTTCAGTGTTACGACAAATGACACAAAATTTTAAAAATAGCAAACCAACTCAAATACTAATAAATAGATATGCGTTGGAAATCAATCGACACCTAGTTTCTGAATAAAAATATTAGAAGAATCGAAACTGATCTTAGGTAGGCTAAAAACTGCTCGCAACAGAACTCAAAAGTTCTAGACACCTTGTCGTAGAAACAACGTCACGGGCAAACCGCTTGGAACTGTGTGATCCAGCGATCGAAGATTGAAGTAGACACATAGAGGTAACTTATAATTTTTGTTTGTGGTCAATTGGATGAGAAAAAGTAGATAAAACCTCATCTAGAAGTTGACTAACCAGCTGTGATAAATTTAGCACAAGTTCAGTCGACTTCGGGTGCCTTCCGCGCCTCATATCGACCAAATTAGGGGCTGAGACTCCTCCAAAAGGTGCCAGGTATCCTAGTGTCAAGATGAAGGTGGTAGGAGGGTTGAAAGAGGTCAGGTAATGAGTTTTTGTCGGATGGAAAGGAAAGTACAAAAATAGAGAAAAAATTGGAGGGGCACTCGGTTTTAATAGAAAAGATATATAGAAAGTGTTCGAAAATCCTAGGTGGGAGAGGTTTATGTATGGAGAAAGAAGGGGTGGAATAGGATTTGGTTTGGGGGGATTTGATTGTATATTCTAAAAGATACACCAATTATATCTCCTAGGATTTTAATCGGGTCCAAAATAGGAAAGTTGTTTGGAGTTGGTTTAAATTAAATTTGAATTAATATGGATGTACATTAATTTATATAAATTTATCTAAGATATGTCTAATAGGTTAGGGTATCCTAAAATAGGCTCCATAGGTCCCTAGTTGGACTAGTTTTGGGCTGGTAGAATTTTTGTGATCGATTTGAGTCCAATATGTCTATAGTTTTGACTTATGTGCTATTTGAAAATAAATAGCACATGAAAACTCAATTGAGTGGCACACTAATGGCATGTGTGTAGTAGGCTCAAAATGGCTCAAAACTATATATTGGGTCAAATGGTTTTGATCTATGTCGAGTCCCGAACTCAAGTTGGAAGTTAGGTCTAGAATTACAGTAAACAGTCAAAATGGCCTAAGTTGATCCGAAATTGTGCGAAGTTAAAAGAAAGTTGGAGAATAAGTTTAGATGGGACACGAAATATCAAATTGAAGGTCGACGTGTCTAGAATTCAAATATGGAAATAGATTTGAGAAATCGATATTTGTTGTGCTTCAAAAATCAAAACTGCGGTAAACTACTACTATAGTTATTATTGAGTTAAAATATATTTTAATATTAAAATAAACATATTAAATAATTAAAAATAAATTTCAAAAATTAGGTGACTTACAACCTACTCACCTTAGAAAATTTTCTCCTCGAAATTAAAATAATACTAATATGCAAAAAATCTATAACATAAACATAATAAGCTAAAACTTTCCGAAATTCGCAAATATATGGGGATATCGCTCCCGCATGGAATCTTCTCGCTCCCAAGTAGACTATCATGGAGAATGGTATTTCCATGCAACCCAAACTTATCAAAATGTATGCCCTCTAAGCGTCTTTTCACTAGTATCTAAGATACCAACTGGTTGCTCCTCGTATGATTGGCCAGGTCCCACTGCGATCTCGAAATGATCGACCACATAACCGGGATCAGTCAAATACCTTCTCAACTGTGAGACATGGAATACATCATATACTCCCTGTAATGATAGATATAATGCAAGACGAAACGCCACTTCTCCAACATGCTCTATATTACCAAAGGGTTACAAATCTAGAGGTAAGGATTCTAACTTGGCTCTTACACCTTTATCTGTGACTAACTATATAAAAATCATAATTCCCCCGTGTCACGACTCGCACCCAAAATTTGGGCATGAGTCGTGAGTACGTCTAGCCTACATCGCACTGTCGGTGGTAGAACGTTATCTAAATATCTATAATTTTATACAACACAACCGCGCAGCTTATATATTCTATATCACTTTCAGTTCCACAGATAGATCAAGAGCAACTAAATATACTCATTCACAGCTAAAGAGAGAGAGAGAAAATAAAACTGAATAATCTCAAAAAGTCGAATAATACTAAGTGCCAAAGCACTGGTCCAACTCAAATAATCCTCGAATGAAGTAAATAACTAAAAAGGTTCCCGGAGACAAATTTGACCAAAAATAGATATCATCTAACTATCTATCATTTGTAGATGGCAACTCTGCTAAGGTCACGTCCAGATCACCCTGTATACCAAAATCAGTCTCTATAGTGTGCTCATAATAAGTGGTACAAAAGTCCTCTAACTTATCACCGAAAAATAGTTTATCCAGTCAGGATTGGAACAAGTACACATATGACAGGCTATTCAAAACATGATAGAAATTACAAAATATAAAAATAGCATATGAGATATAAACTAGCAAGTGAACTGACAATATGGTATAGCAAGAAAAAGGAACAGACAAACTCTATAACAAGATATAGCAACTAGAAGGAAAACATGTAAATATGATGACATGGCATATGGTGAAGAAAATAAGAAGAACCAAGTAAATCGACACCTATCTAAGTGTGTTGAAATATCGTGTTCGACATGTGAAAGACTAATGGATAAATCTGGCCAACCACACATGTCATGTGCGGCTGCTATTCGTCACGAAAGACCATGGGATAGAAAAGGTAGTTCACACGTCTACTAAGATATTTTTTGTCCGACTAGTACTCATGGATTCAAATAGGTCATGAATACGGTAATCATGTAAATACATTAGTCACGAAATATAACAGGTGAGGAATCTATAATACTAACATGTATATCAAGCGTGTCAGCAAAATAGGAGATGCATATGTAAAATATGTAATAAAAAAACTTCAAGAATCGAAAGAAATCAGTATATGTAGTTGCATGTGGTCTTGAGCTGCTATAATGCCCCAGTCCCAAAATACTTAGGACCAAGTACGTAGGCATGCCAGCTGTACATATACGAAGATACTCCAATATATGGAATCCTCGTATACTACATAAGCTGTAAAATGCAGTAAACCATGATAACTAAATCTCATCCACAGAAATAAAGAATAATAATATAATCACTATGAATTTATCATTTGTACAAGTAGTTGGGTGGAGACAAATCCACTACCAACTAATTTAAATGAGAAAATATACAAAAAAAATTGATCGATAAAGATGGCGAGATGAACCAGGAGCAATCATATTCGAAGGAAAGGGAAGAACACGATCTGGGCTAGAGCACCTGTGAAGCATCATGAAAAGCACACACACCTGGAGAGATAACCAGGTCCTCAGAGCGACGTAACAAGATACAAGAAAATACCATGCCATATAAACTGTGATATATAATAGAGAGTAAAAGGGGATGCATACAATAGGGTGCCTACCAGTTCTACGGTGATAATACAGTTAAGAACAAACCTTCAACGCATGGGCACTCTAGCTATAGGTATAGAAAACTTAGGTATGGTCCCACCAGGATACCAGGGACCTCAAAGCATAACATTCATCGAATGTCAGAGGCTAGTAGGATCAGGAATAGAAAAGTGCATACGTGGCCCATACGTTAAGGAACTGTCCTCCCCACCCAATGCCTAATAGGGTCACATCCATGTCCCATAGGAACCTCTAGTAACTGTCAAGTCCACTAACATGCAATTCTATTGGCAGTTACTCATAACCGTCGCACGCCTCATACGTATCGGTGGACAGCCGACGACACGAGTACATGTCCTACATGTGACTCACAATACGTAGTAAGGCATGTGTCAAGGCCATATGAGATATACCAATATCTTATCACCAATGGGTGGTCACTAATCTAAGTCAATGCAAGAAAATAGAACAAAACAAGTAAAATGACTAATACGGTCGCTTGCACCCAAGTATGACTTGGACGCACAATGATATAATACTAACAATAGATAAGTAATATTGAATATAAATAACTAAAAATGAGAATAAGTAAATCACAGAGTAAGGTGGCAAGGTATCTTGCCTGAGGTTGTGTGCAAAAGAGCAGGATCCAATAGCTCAAACCAGTAAATCAACGAAGCAAGAAACTCGGAATCCACGAACGACTCCGGATGCTGAAACAAACATCAAGAACATTTCAGGTGTAAAAGATATGTCTAGGAAACGCCTGTCCAAAAGTCCAATTCTGGAACAGGAGCAAATTCATAATTTCGGGGCAAAATGATATCCGCCGTTGGACCTATTTTGCACCGAAAAGCGTGCCAGTGCCTATGATCTCTAAAGTCGTCAAACTACATAGCTACAGGTCTGGTTTGATGAGACGAACCCAATCGTATGTCCAGAGTTTGATTCAGACGGGCCGTGTACAATTTTGTCTGTTGGATCGGGTCACAGGCCCGCCAAATAGGCGTTCCGATCGACCTTCTCAGAATCGGACCAAACTTGGCACACAAGACCAAAAATTTAATACGGTTATGTTGGTGCAAGTTTCGTCTCGATACGACGAACGTACACGAAGTTATGGCCAAGTTTGCAAAAGGTCGATGCAGGGGTATCTTGACGGATACGTACTGATTTCGTCGCGCACACGCAACAAATTCGAGTTCCGTCAGTTCCCACACGTCGGAAACATCCATAAGCGCCTTTTGGAGCATATAGTTTGCGACCACGTCGCCCGGTTTGTCGGGACACACGCCATATCAGGAAAAGTTTTCCAATTTTAACGTTTTAAAGACAATTTTTTCCTCCAAATTTAACATTGAATAACTTCATGCATACTAATTGAAAAGTAAAACTACCAGATGCGTTGTAATCTCATTTATGTTGTCATTGACTATTTTTAATTATTTTATCTAAAACCCTAATGTACAGATTGGAATTTGGCTTCCAAGTTGAGGTTTTGACAGCCTCCATACCCTGTTTATCGAACATTTTTTGGGCAACTTTGCTCCAATTTTTTGAGCAATCTCTTGGGTTTTATAGGATTCTATTTGGAGGGGTTTGGAGGGGTTCATATAGGCTTCATAAAGAATTTATAGATGCTAAAATGATCGAGTATTTATGGAGATATGAGCTACGAAAGATGTGCACATGATTTGTCAGACGAAAATAGAGGACTCTGTTCTCTGTTGGGTTGGGGCTCTTTCCGACGACTCGATGGCCATGCGTGATGTGCAAACGGCTGGGGGTCGCGCAAGGGGGTTGTAGACTCACTGGACTTGGTGTTTGGGATTGGAGAGGAGGTTCGATGGAAACTTCTGAAGGAAATCTATGGTTGGCCCCGGGGTATCGAGTTTATCCAGGGTATTTGAATCTCTAATCCAATTCGAATTAGATTGATATGTAATTTAGGGTTTGATTCAAATTTAAAGGCTGGATAGGAATTGTGAACCTTGCTGGAGGATTTGATTGCATAAGTTTGAAATTTGAACCAATCTCCAGTTGAGCGCGGGAAGGTTTCTGAATCGGGAATACTCAGGTACTGTTCACGGGTTGTGAACAGTACTGTGTTATGCATATTTATATATTTTTTTACTTTAATAATATATATATATATATATATATATTTTACTATATATATATATATATATATATGTATATAAACAATTAGATCTCGCGAATAACCCTCCCAAACTTATAGAGATCGAGCTCGGAGGTCTAACACACAGCCAACCGCTGGTTTATGATAACAATATCATCTTCTGTAAACACTGTCAGATGAGCGGCCACTCCATGCAGCTTCGTGCCCACCCCGAGATCAAGAAGTCTAACCCGCACATCTCGCGTGCTAAGGGCGGCCACCGTAACTGTGATATTGCTAATCAGAACGCGCTCCCCATTCCTATCCTTCTGGTGTACGACCCAGCTTTGCGGACCAGCTCCTGCCCGTCCATCACGACTTGTTCTGCGATTGTTCCTTTCATTCCACCAGCAATCTCTTTCAACAATTTGCTTGAACTTCTCACATGCACCTCTCTTGACAGGGCTCCCGATAATCCAAGTGAGCCCTCTACGTCGATCCCCAGCGGAGAGGACCAGTCCGATTCCCCTAAACCCAGCCGCTCTGTCGAGCCACATAACCCCCCATTCATACTCTTCCAGGAGGAGCCAGACCGAACATCGCGCCAACCACCATTTCATCCCTCAACATACCAGAGTCCACTACCTCCCCTCTTCAGAGCTATATCAATCTTCCACTTGTTACACCGATCCCTCGCATCAGTCTGGTGAGGCTCCGACAGAGAACCGACAAGAACAAAATTCTGAACCTCGGCGTATCGACACTTATCCATCTGACACCTCTTTCGAAATGAACTTATCCTCATCAGGCACAGGGCCCCCTCGGCACCCTCCCCATCTCATAGCGGATGTTCAACCCAGTTTCAATACCACTTTAATCGGCAGATTCTAGCAAGCCAAGGAAGCGGGTTTCCTGGACCGCAAAAATCCCCTTTGTGCCCTGGAAGAAAATAAAAATGACTCCACTACCTCCTTCACAGATTATAATAACAACAGAGAACCCGGCAGGACTAGCAAGGAGATCGCAGTCAACGGGTCCATCATCATACCCACCAAAAAAACCTCCTCTAAAAAGCACAAAAACACACAAAAGAAGCAGATGGCTATGACAACAAGGTTAGCAACGAAGCTTACTCACCTCCCTTCCATTACCCAATCTAATGCTTAACATTATATCCTGGAATGTGAGAGGGCTCGCCAATAAATCGACGCTGAATAGAATCCTCAGCCTCAAGAAAATTAATCGTATTGACCTACTTATCATTATCGAACCCAAAATTCCTCAAAGAAGAATCAAAGCCACTCAACTCAAGCTAGGTTTCCCACACGCCATCACAGGATGCAATGACATCTGGGTTTTCTTCGAGCCAGAAGTCAAATTTGGCATCATAAAAGATTCGCCTCAGGCTCTATCTTATTGGGTCGAACATCCGGTCCTCAAGTCCCGGTCCCTCCTGTCCGCCGTCCACAAAAGTTGTGACATCCCTGAGCATAGAATACTTTGGAAAGACCTTTTGGAAGCTGCCTTACCCTACCAGGGTCTCCCGTGGCTCTGCATCGAAGATTTCAACACGGTGTCTTGCAGAGAAGAGAAATTCTGTGGTCGTACGCCCCCACAGCCTGCGATGGACGATTTCAACAACTTCAGCTTCCACGAAAACTTAACCTCCATCTCCTTCCACGGCAGTGTATTCACCTGGTGCAACATGCAGGAGGGACATCGGCACCAGTACTCATGTCTGGATCGAGAAATGGTCAATGACAGTTGGACTAACATGGGCCTCGCCACCAACCTCTCTCATCTGAACTCCACTGAATCGGACCACTCTCCTCTGCTCATCAAGATCAGCATCAATCACACCAGAACTAAAAAACCATTTCGCTTTCTCGACTTCTGGCGGTATCATCCCCAATTTCGAAGCGTCGTTGCATCATCTTGGAACTCTGTTTCGAAACTTAACCCACTATTACGTATGGTGACTAAACTGAAAGCCACTCGTTAGGCATTATCGTCCTGGAGAAAAATGGCTTTTGGAGACATCTTTCAGGCTATTAAGGAGGCAGAAGATGACGTCACCCGTGCTGAGACCTCATTTGCTATTGACAGTTCTCCAGCTGCTGGCACCTCGCTCAACCTTGCCAGAGCTATTCTTAAATCCAGGCTTAAGGTAGAAACAGAATTCTGGAAGCAAAAAGCCAGATTGATATGGGACAGCGACGGCGACCGGAACACCAATTTCTTCCATACGTGTGTCAAAGGTCGCAGAAACTAATTAAAATTACACCGAATTTTCGACGATAACGGCGTCCTAGTGGAAGACTAGGAAGGCATTCAGGTGGCGACAGAGAATTTCTACTCTAACCTTTTCACAAAAGAGCATGTCGTTAAAGACGATGCGCTTTTGTCCGTTATCCCATCCCTCATCAGCACAGCGAGAACGAGGACCTGGTGACTACTCCTTCGGAGGAGGAGGTGGAAGCGGTCGTCTGGTCTATTAATGAACACAGTTCCCCGGGGCCTGACGGTTTCAATGGCGTCTTCTTCAGAGCTTGTTGGCACATCATGAAATCTGACATACTGGAGGCCACTATTGCCTTTTTCTTGGGGGCGAGATATCCCAATTCCATTTTCTGCACCAATATCATCCTAATCCCCAAGAGAGACAACCCGAAAACCTTCAAAGACTTCCATCCCATCAGCTTATGCACCTTCACCAATAAGATCATATCGAAGATCGTAGCCAATCGGATGTCCCATCTCCTCCCCAAGATCATCTTCGAAGAACAAAGTAGGTTTGTTAAAGGCCGGAACATCACTGACAACATCCTTCTTGCTCAAGAGATGATTACATATATGAAGTTCCCATCCAGGGGGGAACGTCTCCATCAAACTGGACATGGAGAAGGCTTACGACCGCCTGGATTGGCAATTCATGATCTGGGTCTTCAGGGCTTTCAGTTTTTTCGAATCCTGGATTGACATCATATTCAGATCTATCAACAATACATGGTTCTCCACCGTTATCAATGGCCAGGCGGCAGGTTTCTTCCGATCTACTCGTGGAGTTAGACAGGGGGACCCCCTCTCCTCCACCATTTTCATCATCATGGCAGAAGCTCTCAGCAGAAGCCTTAATAGTATGCACAGAATGCCCGATTTTTATCACTTCTACCCCACCACTGGCTGTCTACTTATCACTCATCTAGCGTATACCGACGACATCCTTATTTTCTTTTTTAGAGACATCGGTTCGATCGAGGTGGTTCTGAGTACGCTTGCTAGATACACTAGATGCTCCGGACAACGCATCAATAAAAACAAGAGCGTCATCTATACCCATCACAAAGCTGATAGAACTAGTGCTGCAGTTCTCTCTAACATGACCTCGTTCGCCACGGCCTACCCGCCTTTCCTCTACCTGGGTTGCCCGCTGGTATACGGAAAGTCTAACTCGGGTATCTTCGACCAACTTGTTTACAAGATCCGTAAAATGATTACGGGATGGCACAACGCTACATTATCCCCAGGGGGCAAGACAATCCTTATCAAACATGTTCTTTCTTCCATCCCGTTGTATATCCTGGTCGTATGTTCCCCACCCAAGAAGGTCCTCCACTCCCTAGAAGCCCTCTTCGCCAAGTTCTTCTTGGAATATTACGAAGGCAAGGACTAACATCAATGGGCTGGCTGGGATACCATGGCCAAATCCACTATAGAAAGAAGACTGGGGTTCAGTAGACTGGCCCACATCGTGGACGTCTGCTCCATGAAGCTGTGGTAGAAGCTGCGCACGGAGAGCTCGCTATGAACGAGGTTCATGAGAGCTAGATACTCTAGATTCTCTCATCTGTCGGAGGCGGTCTCTAACAACAGATCTTCGGCGTCGTGGCGTCGTAACATCCGTGGTCACAACATTATAGAACCTTTAATTCGTCTTCAGTTAGGCGACGGTCGCTCATCGGCCTGCCTGGAGCGGTGGCTTAGAAAAGACAACCTCCAGCCCAACGCTCGTACCCCGCAGTGATACGAAATTAGGGATCTATGGGAGAACAGTTCTGGATGGAATTTTGGGAGGGTCAGAGATTAGCTAGGTCAGCCGACGGTCGACGGTCTTCTTGCTGCCAGGCTGCGGATCACTAACACTTCTGACACGTGGAGATGGTCTCCTAATCCAGGCAGGATTTTTACGCTGGCATCGGCTAGTATTGTGGCCAGAGGCAGGGGCGTGCCAGATACCACTCGTGCTAAGTTCTGGCAGTCCTGCATTCTCATCAAATGGTCTATCCTCATCTGGCGCGTGTTACGTCTCAAATTACCAACGGACGACTCTATCAAATCTATCGGTTTCAGCTTAGTGTCCAGATGCCACTGCTGTGTAGAACACAATTCGAAATCGGCAGAGCATATCCTTCTTTCAGGGGAGTTGGCGACTCGAATATGGTTTAATCTCTACAATAGACTAAATATCGTCCCTCCGGCTGGGGGCTTCCACGATCTCCTGGACAGCTGGAGCGGCTCCCACGGACATTAGATCGTCGCAGCCGCTAGAATTTGGTTCTTATGGAAGAACAGGAACAAATTCAGATATGAAGGCCGCCAGCTCCTCCCTAGCAATTATTCAGAGAGGTCATCAGACAAATCTTCAAAGCTAGGAGGCGTTGCTCTCACGCCTCCAACACTTTTGGGTGGCCCTTATTTAGGTGTTCTTTCGGCTCTCTTATGCTCCCCTATTGGCAGTCGTAGAGAACTGATGTCATTTTGTGCGCGGCCAGCACTGTTTGTTCTGTTTTTCTCTGGAAGCGTTTTGTACGCTTTCTTGTATAGGCTTCGGCATTTTGCGCATATTCTTTAATAAAGTTCCGGTTCTTCTAATATATATATATATATATATATATATATATATATATATATATATATATATATATATATATATATATATATATATATATAATTTTAAATTAGATATATAAGCAATTAGATATATCTAAATGCCTATAAAAAGTTATAAAAATCTGTATACAAAAAAAAATTTAAATTTCTAAACTTTATTTTCTATAAATATTTACCTTCATAAATGTACCTATTTTATATATTAGAAATCGTTTCTAAGGAAATAAATACATGGGAAAATAATGATATTGTTAGCAATGATAATAATAATAAAATAAATAAATAAAAGTAATAACTATAATTATAATAACAATCAATCAAATAAATGGGGTCATTTGAAGGGTGCATATTGCCACTATTATTATTATTTACTAGCAATATTAAATTTTCCAAACCATTCCAAAACTAACTAAATAATAAATAATTAATTAAATAAATATTAAAAACATGGATTATTAATCATAATATGATTTAATAAAATATAAGCAACTAAAGGTTAAACAAAGAGATGTCTGTAGCTAATACACTAGCCATATCGCATAACTGCGCTAGCCGTGCCATACTTTCAAGTCAACTAACACAACAAAACTTAATAATGACTAAGGTTGCTTTTATTTAAAAACATCATTTAAAAATATTTAAAAAATCCAAAGTTATTCATTTAAGCAAAATATTTTTAAAAAATTACAAAAAGTTAGGGGTTTACATCCTACCCAACTTATAAGAATTTCGTCCTCAAAATTAAAAATAATCTTAATATCAAAGAATAACGATATTTAAAATACGAGGAGGGGAGTAAGTATGTCGTATCGTAAGTCAAAAAAAGGTGGAGGGCTAGTTATAAAAAGAATCTAATTTGACGTTATATTCTACAAGATGGGGTATTCTTTGTTTGAATGTAACTAGAACGTGTTGGTTCAACGAAATTTCAGTCTTCACCTAACATGGGTAGGTAAGAGATGAGATTAAAGAACCTTGGGAATAGAGAATTTATGGCCAAGAGATGAGATTCTATAACAAATAGAACCTTGCTATAAAATTCGATTAGGTAAGTATCTAGAATCTTGTAGTCGAGATGACTAGTGGTGTAGGATCGATGTTAGTGTCGTGTAAGAGGCATGGGCTTGCTTGAGTGAGAAGCATATGTCATAGGTGTGATGCGTCTTGGATGGATCATAGGTATTCAGTTTAGTCAAGGGAGTGGGCCAATATTGTATGGTGAAAATCAAACAGAACAAAAATAAGCATCCATGGTTTATTCTAAGGGGAATGTGTCATACATGTTGTGTAATTAAAATAGAGCATAGGGAGATGTATTTGTGTAGAACATATATGTCATGCGTATAGCTTGACTGGTCTAGTTCATGAGTGTGAAATTTGTTCGAAGGAAACGGCTCGTGTTGTGCTCAAAATATCAAAGTCACGGTAGAGGGTATCAATTGATATGGATAGAAGTAGACGTTAAAAACCACTAAATTATTAGTCTAGTTGGAACCAATCTATCCCAATCATTTGATACTCCTAGAGAAGCTTGCAATTACACTTCAAAAATTTTTGTTTCGAAATTGAGACTAAAGCACGATTTTTATGATATAACAGAATTTAAAAAATCAAGGTTGTGATATTTTGTCGCGCTTATCTAACTGCACGAGCAAAGGGGTATAAAAGATAATATGAAGATCGTAGCATAACTTTTAAACAGATGGGAGAACGGTTACTGTTGGAATCCAATTTGGCATCCCATTCTAGAAGATAGATGACACTAAGTTCAAGGTTCTACCCACTTAAGGAAGTTTGGTTAATCATGGGAAGCACATTAATAGACTTCTAAGAAGGCCAAAATCCAAGGAGAGGTATAAAAATATGAGGTTCTTCTGATCGCAGTCACGGACTCTATAGAAAGTCTAGGCATTACATATTTAACATTGCTCCTATATCGACCATGTCTTATCAAGGCAGTAGGAGAGGTCTTGGTTAAGCATAACCGAAAATAAATTTGTATAGAAGGATTCCTTTCCTCCCATAACCTAGGCTACAAAGAGATGCGGTTAAGGGACTGATGGAAAGAAGGTTTTAGTGAACCAAGAGATGGAGACTACATAACTAGTGTAGGGACCTATTTCATAAGGTTTGGTTTTATAGTCCAAACATGGTGATATGCACAGATGGGTTTAACTGAGTCTCAATAGGTTCCCTAATTGGACTTCAATCTTTGATTGCATGAACCTTAGATTTTAATCTATAGTGGCTGGGCAAAATCTTGTGGAATCAATTTAAACTATCCCTATTAGGTTAGGGTAATATAGAATAGGTTCCAATTCAAGTGGTTGGCCTAATTGTCAGTCGGGTTGGTTGACTAGGTTCCTAAAGATCGAAAATGTGCCTTCTGTGACTTTTGTGTTTAAGTAGCACAAGAAGACTCAAGTAGGTGGCACAATAGTGACATTCTGTTGAGGTCTTCAAGTAGATCACAACCATATATTGGGCCAAAAGATTTGAGTCAAGGTTGGATCTCTAATTGCAGTCGAAAAGTACATCGGTGTTATGGTAAGGGTTATCGCTAGTCCTTTTTGACTTGAAAGTCATATCATAAAAATAGAGTATAAGGGGATGTGTTTGAGTGGGACATGATATGTCTACATGAAGATGGAGTCATCTATGTCATGTATGTGAAATTTGTTGGAAGGTAACAGCTGGTCTCGTGCTCCGAATATTAATATCACGGTCGGGGACACCAAATGATCTAAATGGAAAGTGGGAGTTCACGGGCACTAATAATCATCCTAATGGAAATCGACTTATCCTGATCAATCAGTAATCTTCTTATATCCTAAAATTTAGAAGGCTTACATTCTACTCACTTTAGAGACTAGGACATGGTTTTAGGAGTAATGAGGTTAGGAATATTTGAGTCGCGACATCGTACCTTGACCTTTGGTAATAATAAGTCATGATATGATCGATAACGTAATATGGTAGTTGTAAATCAGTTTCGAGGATCGTACTCCATTTTCCAATAAATGGATACGATTGTATACAATGATACATGAGTCAATAAAACATAATGACCCACTCCTCCATAGTATACGAGGGTCTATTGGTGGGATAATGAACTCTAAGCACGTCATACGAAAGATCTCTAACGACTAAGTCATGAAATTCTATTTGCGTCAATCTTGCCAGACTGTGGTCATAAGGGTTCTAACGGTATCGAATGTAGTGGGGTATTATGTTATGGATACTGGCTAGGCTAGTGAAGTATTGTTCTAATGCTAAGTCACTCCTTTAATAATAAAATCTTATACCTAAAATAACACCGATTGGATCCCTACAAATTTTTTCTTTGTCTTTTTCGTCGGTATTAATATCACCACGCTGTGCTGCGTGTGGCTTATAGATGTCAGCCATATGTACATTGAATGGAATACGGGGTATAGACATGCCATCAATATCTATATAATGTTTATTAAATGGAGGATAATGTCGGAGATTGTCCATACCAAGCAGACAATCACAGTCAAACTCTTTAGGTAATAGAGTAAAAGTAAATTCATATGTCTTAGAGTTTCCATGTATATCCTGTAGTTGGACAGGGATTATAGTTTTATAATTTACCTGGACTTGTCGTCCCATAAAGTCGTTTAACCGACATGGCCTTTCAACCTTTATTCGTAAGTGCTCAGGTATAAATATTTCTTGTAATATACTAGCCTCCGCCCTTGTATCCAGGAGTGCGTGGATAGTTAATTCTTTATACCCTGGTATATATAAAGTCAGGGGTATATAAATATTATATTATGGAGCTGTCTTTAGATCATAAGTTGTCCTGATCATTACTTGGAGATTTGAGTAAGTCTTCCAATTCAGGAATACTATCTAAAGGTATTTTAAGCCAATCAATATCATCATTGATTCGCTCAAAATCCAAGCTCATAGTATCTAGAGATGTACTGGCGAGTTCTAGATCCAGTTCATCATCTAGAGTGAGATCTATATGATCCTCAGGCTGCAATTCAATAGTAGTGGTTTCGATCTCTTTATTTTTTGTCAACAGTTCGAGGCCTTTATCCCACGGAGGGTAGCCCTTTCCCTGGCGGCCTGGTTCATTTTATGATACATACGAATATGTTCTCTAAGACAGCGCAAAGTATTGTCAAGCTGTCGCATAATAATAGTCCTATAGATAGATTTTATAGGATAATCATATTTTATAATTTCTTTATATTTACTTGTAATAACGAACATTTTATAAGCCTCTTTTATTTGGCTAGCATTGAACTCAGTATGTCTTACTTTCTTTGTACTCATTAAGCAAGATCTGAGTTTTGTTCCCTTATTAGGGATAATGGTGTATGTACCGCTAAACTTTCTCTTTGTTGTTTTGTTTGATCTAATAATAATTTAGTCCTCCCTTCTACAGGACAATCACTAATACTAGCTCTATGAGAGAATTCATCAATTGGTAATTGATGTGTACCAAGATGACTCATGGAGTTAGATCGTGATATTCTCACTGTATTAGAAGACGAGGATTCTTCATCCTGAATAGGTCGTCGGTTATTTACAACCGTAGATATTGTATTTCCTGATGCAATGAAGTACTCGGTAGGTACTTCGGTTTTTGGTTTAAGAGATTTTACAAACAACTGCATCTCGTTGTCTAATCTCAAATGTTCTAATTTAACTAATCTTGGTTGAATGGTTTTACCTACTCCAACCTCAAATAGTTTAACTAAATGTTTGGGAGTAATGGACTTGAATGTAGGAGTATCATTCAAGGCCATACAATGTTCCTATTGTATTCCCAAAATCTTGGAGCCAGGCAAGAGTTCTATGCCTTGTAGGTTTATAGATAAAGTACAGGTTTTTTTGTATATTCTTATCCTCAAGACTTATAGAAAAGTCGGGATAAATATTCATTCCAAATAATCTATTTGCTAAATTAGATTTAGCTCCTCCAATAATACTATTTAGAGGATTATTAATTATACGTTCATCCATGCAAACAACTAATATGGGTGTATCTATTCCGGTTCGGAAAAGACCTGTTATTTTTACTTGTATTAACCCAATATGCAGATATCTCATTTTTGGGTATTTCTTTTTCAGTTTTTCTATCTTCCTTTTATCAAGGAGACAGATAGAAGAGAAATCTTCTCCTTCGCGTAACTCAATTTTCCCTGCATTCGTTCGAATACATATGTATGTTTATTTAAAAATCTAGACTGAAAGGAAATTGGTTTATATACCTCCTTTTTATCAGAATGAGGTATAGCTTCTTTTAGCTTTTCCAAATCTTCATCGGTAATTTCAAATTGCTCTCCTTACTACGAGAGAGGCTAGTATTTGAAGCTTCTTCTGAAGTTATAGTATTCATATATATTCTAAATTCACAGTATTGTTCATGATAGTCTCTACCTGAGCTACTAGATTCAGGTGGAGGTTCATTAACGGGTTTTCTAAGGGGTGGATCAACAACAATAGGTAGATCCTCATATTTGTGGATTACTAGTAACCCAATTGGATCTCCCCTATCAATGTCATAATCCCTTCCCAAGTCGTATTTTTGACTGTTATAATCATATTATGTCTAGAAACGGGCTCAATAAAGCCCTGTGTAAGGATTATACCTTTATTAGCATGTAGAGGTATACTATGGATTATCCCATAATATCCTAGAGGTATAAATATTCTTAAATCAAGGCTTATTTCTGCGCTTCGATACCTCTTTATAGTAACAGCCTTACTGGCATATAAAGTATATCCAGCTGAGATTCCCTCTTTTATGGGGAGGATCCCTTTATCACTAAGGAGGGTAATCCTTACCTGATTGTATGTTTTATTTATGGTATTCATATTTATTTTAAGATGCTCAATAGAGTTACAGAGATCCTCATCCGAATCTCCTGCTTCTTTTGAAGATATGCTCATAGATTCTATCTCATATAATGACGAAGCAGAAGTATCATTGCTCATTTTGTCAATAGTACCAGTATGTATTCCATATTCTTCAAGGTCATTGATAATAATGCTGCTAATGGTTTCTGGACATTCGATTAGCGAAATGACCTTCTTTATTACATTTAAAACATTTACATCCTTTTCGGAATTTTTTCTTTTTAATAAACTTTCTTTTTTCAAATTTCTTTTCGGATTTGAATTTCCTTTTGAAATTCGGTTTCCATTTTTTCCGAGTAATTATATATTTCTTTTTCCTAAAGGTCTTACCCCTTTTATTTCTAAGCCATCTCTTTTTTGACCCTCTATATTCGGGTGGACAGCCGAACTGGTAATTTATATCTTCGTCATACTTGGAACAACATCGGTATCCAAGTACCGAAATTCTTTATATATTTCTCTATTTGAGTGTGTGCCTTGGCCTGCTCACAGGTTTCTTCCATGGCACTCATACAGGCTCGTTTGAGCATTCCAGTGGAATGCACTCCACCTCTAATCTTATCATACATTTCTTTAATTATATTATTCCAGGGATATGGTATTTTAACAAAAAATCCCTTAATCCAAATTCTTTATGCTCTTTACTACTTAAGTGGAAGATGAGACCAATATATTTGGTTACAAATTCTTCCAACATATAAATATCACATAAGATCATTTTATGCAATATTTTATCATAATCTTTTGTTACACTGGGATCTTCTCCCGTAAAATCTGCCACTACGTATTCTAATAATTTATTAAGGGCGTCAAATTTATTTTTCATACCCAGCACATTAGCAGATGCTTCAGGGTTGAGGGTTTTAAAATTTTGTAGCCAGGCAATACTATCTCCTTGCCAATGGCTAGTAGCATAGTGAATAAATCCTCCAGTAGTCGTATCCGGAGGCAAGAAATATGCCATTCCACCCATTTTTGACACCAATTCGAAATATATTCGCCCATACGTTTATGAGGAATATTATCGATATTGAATGTCAACCCATCTTGTATAGATGGTCTTTCTTGATAGGTTTTCTTAGTCGTAGCATTTAACCTTACCCAATCCTTTCTTTTTTCTTCATTGCACATTCGAGTAAATGGGGAAGGTTCATCTAAAGATGCATTAGCATCTCGTATGAGTACTTCTGGGAGTGGATTTATTGATCCCGGACGGGTCGTGGGTTCAGCACGTATGGTAATCAAGTCGTTGTTGCCCTGACCCTCTTCAATAACTCGGATGTTCAGTGTCTCAGCTTCATCATCTGATGATCCTGAGTCTGAATTAGCAATATATTTCCATCTAAAGAAATCAATAGCTCTAGAATGTTTATCATAGTAAGCATAAACATCCTGGCTCTCGATTTCTCCCGATAACTCCTTTTGTTGGAGTCTAAGGAAGGTTTCGTAATATTCTTCACTTATCTCATCCAGAGGAATTGTTTTTTTTCCTTCGGATGAAAGTCGTAGCATATTAATGCTGTTAGACCAACGCCACTTTGTTGTCTGAACAACAGGTTTCGTCAGTCGGACCGGGGTTGGTTTACTGGTTGAGCTTTCGGCTTCTATGGGAGTCTTCCCCAAGCTTTTAAGCTCATTCTTGATAAGAGATATTTCAATCCCAATATCATTAACCTCTCTTACGATATTAAGCATATCGTTGTTTATAGACACTAAAATGTCTGCAAGGTAATTATAGATCCCATTTTCTGGGTTCTTGTGAGAGGGTAGATGAACAATATGTTCAGTTAATTCAAACGGACAGTGATGTCCTGCCGAATGAATAATATTCTCGGCCTTAGCCGGAACGTTTTCTCCCATTTCAGGGGGTTGTTCTTGAGTAGGGAGGCTATAGGTGGTCTAGATAAGTTTCAACAAAAATATTCTTAGATCTAAGTGTTGGCTCTCTTTGATCCTTAGTTCTACGGCTTGACATAGCTCCCCTACGGTCTCAGACCCTTTATCCAAGAACTACCGTGGTTTTCTGGCAGGGTTTGGCCTCAACAAGTGACCACAAGCCTAAGCTACCGCTTCATAGAACAAGAGCACAGTAGTGGTTCGTTTCCTACACCATGCGTATGAGCCTTTACATAGATCTAAACTTTATTCTTGTTGAAATAATCTAGCAACTCCTTATAACATCCTACTCAAGAACAAGTACTTAAGCTATCATAAAAATTAAAAGACAAAATAATGAAGATGCGAAGTAAACTTACTGGAACACCAGGAATTTTATTACAACTGGGCGATACCAGAAGAACAGAAGCAGAAAAAACACAGAGAACACACAAGTAACACTCCAAACTCACAATACAAGAGGACTCTCCAATTTTCATTGCCTCTTCACAACATCGCACACCCTTATTTATAGGGGTCGAAACTAAGCTACCGATAGAACCTTGTATAGTCTACCGGAATCTTTTTTTACACAGCTCATCAATTAAATGAGAATAAACAACTTCATGTCACATCCACCGGCCTAACACGTCGCCATTGTAGATAACATCTGCTTTAGCATTATGGTGGGTCCACCGTAGACGATTTCCACCAATCTCCCCAGCTGTCGAATTCTGTGGGTGGAGAGCTGTGATCATCTGGATCCCACTGCCTAATTTGCCTGTCGGCCTCGTCTTCTTCTGGCTCCTCTTGGGTCGCAATAGTATTAGACCCCTCTTGGTCGCAATAGTCTATATATATATATATATATATATAGTATATATATATTATATTATATGTATATATATATA
>JANAVB010033171.1:47500-112175 GCA_029216955.1 Iris pallida | reverse complement strand
CGATTTGTTTGTGAAAGTTATGGAAGACATTTTGTTCGTTCTATTCATCTGCAGCAGGAGGCATATGTCACAGTAGCGCTATGATTCGCAGTAGGCGCATGTTGCATGGGCGCATGTCACAGTACCGCATATCATGTCGCGTATGAGCCGCATTAAGGCGTATGTCGCAGTAGCCGCATATCATGTCGCGCATGACCGTGAGGCGCTGTCGCAGTAGCCGCATCATGTCCGCATGAGCCGCATTAAGGCGCATGTTCAGTAGCAGCTATCATGTCGTGCATGAGCCGCATTAAGGCGCATGTCGCAGTAGCCGCATATCATGTCGTGCATGAGTCGCATTAAGGCGCATGTCGCAGTAGGCGCATGATGATGTCGCGCATGAGCCGCATGAGGCGCATGTCGCGGTAGGCGCATATCATGTCGCAGTGAGCCGCATGAGGCGCCTGTTGCAGTAGGCGCATATCATGTCGCAGTAGGCGCATATCATGTCGCAGTTGAGCCGTATGAGGCGCATGTCACAGTAGACGCATATCATGTCGCAGTTGAGCCGCATGAGGCGCATGTCGCAGTAGGCGCATATCATGTCGCAGTTGAGCCGCATGAGGCGCATGTCGCGGTAGGCGCATATCATGTCGCAGTTGAGCCGCATGAGGCGCATGTCGCAGTAGGCGCATATCATGTCGCAGAATAGGCCGTATATGCCTAGTTTGGTTGTTTCTGACTATTATATGTTCTATTTTGACTGAATTGTGGCTAGAATTTCTTCCAACTCCCAATATAAAATTTGTAGATCTTTTCCTTGGCTTCAAGAATATGTTACCAACTATTTTATACTAGTTATGGACTCGACCATGCTTAATACTAATTTGACCTTTATGTCTTGTCATGAATTGACCCCGACTGTTACTTGACTAATAATTGATCATGCGTTCCTAGTTGGAACTAAGAGACTGGCTAGTCGTCTTATTGAATTGAATGAATGAGACACGTTCATATTAACTATGAACTATTATAATCAATTGGCCGATCCCGGATATTGACATACATGCACACATGCAGGCTTCAATTTATTTATTTATTTTTCTACAAAAGTAGCATGTGTACTTGATGGTCAAGGCATGATTATTCCGTGGTTAGTTTTGATTGTTGCATTACGCTATGTAAGACCTACAACCTAACCGCACGGGTATCGTTGTAGAGAGCGGTATCTGGTTATATTATCTATTGTATATTGTATATTGATGACGGGCGTCCGCTGGGACTCGTCTAATTCATGATTGGCGTAATTGATTGACTGGGTAAACTAGCCTTGCTTGCACATAGTAAGAGCTGAGGAATCCTTTATTGCATAATTCTAGGATAACTTGGAACTTACAGTAGCAAGCCGTAGTAGTTGCATGGCCGTTTAAATTGATTTGTTTGTGTACTGTACCTACTTTGTTACCTAACTGAGATGATCAGAATGTCAGGACATGACGGGCCAACTTCTATCCTTGTTTGGTTGGAAGGTTGGTTCGAAGTGTCGTGATGTTATGTGAATCCCAGTGGCAAGCAGAGATCTACTTATCATATTCTCTTATTACTGGTTTTAATTCCTCATATCGTGCTTCCTTGTGGTACTTGCTATTAGAGGTCTAACCTCTCTGGTTTTGCATGGCCAGATTTAGAGCCGGTTCCCGAGGACTCCGCTTACTTCCACCTCCAAGATGGTCAATACTAGAGGGATGATCGCAGGAGGACTCGAGTGGGTTCCTTACCTCTTCGCTCATTTTGTTATTTACTATATACTTTTTCGTTTGGCACCGACATGTTAGTCGGATTGTCTTGTACTTACTTTTGCATAATTATAATTAAGTCAGACTACAGCTGATAACAATTGTGTATACTTTTCTACATCATCTGGCTATATTTTGTAAAGCCAGATATCAAGAACATTTTGACTGAGCGTTTGGGATGCCTTACTGCTTTATCTTACATGTTCTCTATTTCTATTTCTTATTTGAATGATTGAGACAATAGATGTGAAAAGACCACAGTGAGACTTTCATGTAGTATGCACCCCCTCGTCTTTTAGACATCATTGATCGTATTATACGGTATTCATCTACCCGTAATACGTAGCTGGCTGAGTCATTCCCCCGCTCTCAAGTATTCTGGTTCTGGAGCGTGACAAGGTTTTAGTGGTGGCCCATACAGGTCTGATTTCAGACTTGTGGGGTGTTTTAATTTATAAGATGTCTCAATCACACATGTTCCCCCTTGATCTCATAATTCGTTACTCTCGACTCTAACTTGACATTCCGGTATCCTTTGACTTCATTGATCTTTCCTGTCCGATCGTTTGATTGTTCTTTTGTCCCTTTTCTTAGGGGCACTTCGTCCACATCTGCCAGGACTGGACAACAACAACAAGAGCAACACGGACAACCTGACCATATTGGTCAGCAATAAGGGCCGGTACTAACTCAAGAGACTATCCAAGAAGAAGTAATAGTGGAAGCAACAGCTGGATCGCAGTATCCAGAGGTTCCACCACAACCAACAGTTCCACCTACCCCTGCGGAAATGGACACACCGGCTCTTCTGGAGATCATGAGAGGGATGATGGCTACTCAGCAACATCAGATGTTAGCCCAGCAGCGCATGCACGCTCAGTTGCAGGAGCAGAACATATTACTCAATCAAGGGTTACAGACAGCTTTGGAAAGAGGGGCAAGGCCAGATTCAGGAGCATCAGCCAGGTTTTGCAAGTACAACCCTCGCCATTTCGAAGGAACGGAGGATACCATCTCAGCAGATGCATGGCTTAAGGATATTGAGGCTATTCTGACAGCAGCTAAGGTGCCGGCAGAAGAACGTGTGGATCAAGTGAAGTTGTTGCTTCAGGATCTCGTACGTGATTGGTGGGAATCAGAGGAAGTGGGCATCAGACGTCCTGTTGCTTGGGACGACTTTACAGCAAGGTTCAAGACGAAGTACTGTGGAGTTGTGGCGCAGTTTGAGCTACAACAGAAGTTTATCAACCTCAAGCAGGCCGGCAAGACGGTAGATGCCTATGCAGCGGAGTTCTGCAGATTGAGCAGGTTTGCCCCAGAGATGGTAGCAACAGAGAGCCAGAGGGCTATGAGGTTCCAGCAAGGGTTTCACCTTGAGCTCTTACAATTGATAGAGGGGCACAATTACCAGACTTTTGATGAGGTATTGACGGCAACCCGAAGGCATGAGATCACCATTCAGAGGATCACAGCAAGGACTGGAGGTCAGAAGAGATCTCACAGTCAGATTGAAGGAGGAGGGGGAGCAGCACCCCGAACAACAGCACCATCCCTTGGCATTCGCATTCACGATGTGGCAATGCGAGGGCCAGCACCACTACCCAGGCAGCAGCAACAACAGAAGAAGAATCAGCAACCCCCAGCGGGCTGCACTTATTGTGGGAAGATAGGGCACACTAGAGATGTGTGTCGGGCATTGAACGGACTGTGTTTGATATGTGGAAATCCAGATCATCGGGTTACCACATGTCCCATGAATTCGAGGTCAGGAGGACCAGTACAGCAGTTTCCTGCTCTGCCAGCACCAGGGGCAGGACAGTATCGAGGACCCGCAGTGGCAGTGAGACCATTGGCCCAGCGTCCGTTAATGCCACAGGCTCAGATGTTTCGGCAGCAGGGACCGCCGATGCAGCAACACCAGCATAGACCACCCCAGCATCATCAAGGCAGGGGCCAGCAGCACCAGGCTAGGCCGTAACATGGGAACCAACAAGGAGGTCGAGGGCAGGCATTCACTCTGTCCTTAGAGGAGGCATTAGCATCGGAAGATGTTGTGGCAGGTAATATTCTCGTCGCCTCATATCCTGCAGTAGCATTATTTGATTCAGGAGCATCACACTCATTTATATCTGCACAATTTACAACACGGCTAGGAATGGAGTTCGAGGCATTGCCAGGGAGGTTGAATATACTCACTGGCAATGGGCTCGTAGGAGTTAGTAGAGTTATTCTAGCATGTAGCATTGTAGTTTACGGGCATTCCTTACCCGCCCGGTTGATAGAATTTCCTATTGGAAATTTCGACGTTATCTTAGGCATGGACTGGCTGAAAGACAGTCATGCGACAATAAATTATCGTAGAGGGAGTGTATCTTTTGATATTCTAGGCATGAAGAGATTCACCTTAGTCAGATCAGAGGCAACTCAACAAGAGCAGGGAGTAGTGACGGCAATGGAAGAAGTTCAAGTTCCGAAGGTAGTTGAAGAATTTCTAGACGTATTTTCTGAAGAACTTCCAGGGCTACCACCGATTAGAGATATTGAGTTCAGTATAGAATTGGCACCAGGAACTAAACCAATATCAGATCGAGTTTACAGAATGGCAGATTCAGAGCAGGCCAAGGTATATCAGCACATAGAGGAACAGAAGGAGAAGAAGTTCATCCAAGCTAGCGTATCACCGTAGGCAGCACCAGTGGTACTTGTGGAAAAGAATGATGGGTCATCCAGATTATGCATTGATTATAGGAAGCTTAACGCGGCGACAATAAAGAACAAGTACCCACTACCCAGGATCGACGACTTATTTGATCAGTTGAGCAAAGCTAGAGTTTTCTCCAAGATAGATTTTCGTTCAGGGTATCATCAAGTGAGGGTTCGGAAGGAGAATATTCCCAAGACAGCATTCAGGTCGAAGTGTGGGCATTATGAATTTTTAGTAATGTCGTTTGGTTTGACCAATGCTCCAGTAATATTTATGGATTTGATGAACCGCATCTTTATGCCATACTTAGATCAGTTTGTCATTGTATTTTTTGACGACATTCTCGTATATTCTGCTAGTGAAGAGGAGCATGAAGACCACCTCAGGAAAGTGTTACAGGTTCTGAGAGAGAACCAGTTGTATGCCAAGCTCAGCAAGTGTGAGTTTTGGTCGGATCAGATTTCATTTTTGGGTCATATCATATCAGGAGCTGGAGTAGCAGTGGATCCCAAGAAGGTAGAAGCAGTAGAGAGTTGGCCAGTATCCAAGACCGTAGCTGATGTGCGGAGTTTCTTGGGATTGACAGGATATTATAGAAGGATCGTATCAGACTTTGCAAGGCTTTCAGCACCTATGACCCGCTTGACACGGAAGGATGTACCATTTGTCTGGTCGGCAGAATGCCAGGCATCATTTGAGAATCTAAAGCAGAAGTTGATATCAGCGCCTATTCTTATATTGCCAGTTGGACCCGGAGGTTTTACAGTATATTGCGATGCGTCAGGTAAAGGACTTGGATGTGTCCTCATGCAACATGGGAAGGTGATAGCATATGCATCTAGGCAGCTTCGAGACCACGAGAAGAATTATCCAACTCATGACTTAGAGTTGGCGGCAGTAGTATTTGCTTTGAAGCTATGGAGACATTACCTATATGGTGACTGAGTGGACATGTACACAGACCATAAAAGTCTGAGGTACATCTTTACTCAGAAGGAGCTAAATATGAGACAGAGAAGATGGTTGGAGTTGATCAAGGATTATGACGTGGAGCTTCAGTATCATCCAGGCAAGGCTAATGTGGTAGCAGACGCTCTTAGCAGGAGAGGCGACGCATTTATGTTGACAACGCAGAAGCACATCTTAGAAGACCTTCAGGAGATGGGCATCGAAGTTATACTTCCTAGTGATGTAGGAGTTCTAACAAGTTTACAAGTTCAATCCGACTTGGTAGACAGGATCAAGGCAGCTCAGGCACAAGACCCAAGGATTCAGAAGCTTAGAACAGAATGTGAGTCAGGACTCAGAAAGGAGATGAGAATTTATGAAGATGGTACACTTAGGTTTGGGTCACGTCTATGTGTGCCTAGTGGAGATATCAGACAGAAGGTTATGACAGAAGCTCACAGTTCTCAATATTCTATACACCCTGGAGGGACCAAGATGTACCAAGATATCAAGCAGCACTTCTGGTGGAATGGGATAAAGAGGGAGCTAGCTAGATTTGTTTCCTGTTGCTTGGTATGTCAGCAAGTGAAGGCAGAACAGCAGAGGCCATCTGGGTTATTGCAACCGCTTCCTATCCCGGAATGGAAGTGGGAACACATCACAATGGACTTTGTGACCGGTTTACCGAGATCACCAAGTGGTAAAGATGCTATTTGGGTGATAGTAGATCGGCTTACAAAGATGGCACACTTTCTTCCTTTCAGAGTAGGGCAATCTACAGAAAAGTTGGCAGAGTTGTATATGCAGCAGATAGTCAGGCAGCATGGAGTCCCCGTCAGCATTGTGTCAGACCGAGATACCCATTTTACATCACATTTCTGGAAGAGCTTACATCATAGTCTGGGTACCAAGTTAAAATTTAGCACGGCTTTGTTTTCCATAAATAAATTCCTTTATTTATTGTGTATCTGGGAAAATTATAACTGTGGGAATCTGATCTAGAAGACGATCACTTTATCCCTTGGACTATGCGAAGAAGAAAAGCTCTCAAAATTTTGACAGTAGATAACTATGTATCAGTACAATGAATGAGAAAAAGAACTCTATTTATAGAGTCGAAAATAATAACTGAAAAGATAACTGTCTTCACAGTCTGTGCTTAGTTGAAAATCACGCAGGATTTAACATACGCAAGACTGTGAGCAGTTACTGGACGTGGCCTGTAACTGTTGGACACATGGCAATCATGCATGAGTCGTGTGCAAGTTACAGGACACGCAGGCGAGAGATCAGTGGCATGGCCGCCACGTACTCCAATTTAATGAAATCCATGCAGACTTGTTGAAGACGAAATCCATGCAAACTCGGGGTAGAAAGCTTCAAAATCCACGCACGCTTTGGGCAGGAAGCTTCATAATCCACGCAGACTTGATGAAGAAAACTTCAGAATCCACGCAGACTTGAGGAAGAAGAAAACTTCAGAATCCACGCAGATTTGAAGGAAAACTTAAAATACACGCAGACTTGGGATAGAACTGCCAACTGTCTTGATTTGGCGTGCCTCAACTGACACAAAATCTCTGACAGTGATTGCTTTTGTCAGTCGTATTAAATGACATGAAGCTCTTTTGGTACGCCAACGTGACGAAGGTTGAGTCTTGCTGAAGAAGATTTTGAAAATCACGCAATAGACGGCTGTGATCTCTCGAATCCTGTGCATACGTGGCATACCAAGAGACATTCTTCGACTGTTGTGCTGTCAGTCATAATTACTTTCTGACAAATGACGAGCTGTCTTCTCAGCGTGATTTGTAAATGTTGTTTTGATCAACTGAGCGTGACTTTTGACTCTGTCCTGATCAACTCAGCGTGACTGTCATTTTTTAAAGGCCTACAAGACCCCCTTCAAAGTTTTCAAAAAATTGAAAAGACTTCAAAATTTTTGAAATACTTTGAAAATAAGATGATAAAATGAAATCAGTCATGCTGAGATGACTTCAAAAAGATATTTTTGGAAGTCGGAAAGACTTCGAAGTTCTTTGAAAATATCCAAATGAACTTATTAAATGTCATGATGACTCTTCATTTTCCGAGACTGATTGCATCCAGTTTATGGTGGAATATGAACCGCCGGCGAGCTCTGTTATATAAACAGGGAGAGGATTCATTTAATCTTCATCTTACGTCAACATGACACAAAAAGAGAAAGCTGAGGAAGAAGCACGCAAGTTGGGCTTTTGTTTCCATGGTGACCCCACTTTTGGGGGTGAAGAGCCAGAGCCCCTTGTCTTCGAACTCAAAGATGATCCCTTGCAACTAGCCAAGAATTTCTTGAGCTATTTTGGCTTGGATGGCTTGTCCTCTTCTGGTGGGTACAGCCTCATAGAGCAGCGTGAAGTGTTTAAGGCTCTGTTGCACCGTCTGGGAGTTAAGAGCGTAGAAGAACTAGGTACCAAGCTCAGTCGCTCTAGAAAATAGAGCGTGTCTTTTGTGCTTTTGTTGCACTCTTTTTGTTTTGTCTTTTGTAAGGCCATCAGTGCCTGTCTTGAAGAATGAAGTACAACTTTTGTGTTTAATCTGCGTGCATTAATGAAGAATATTAATTAGCACCCTTTGACTATTTCCAATGTTGCTCTGTCTTCCAAAGCACACGTAACACTCATTCCACGGTTTACGAGCGCTATTTATGCGGATCTTTTCTAAGAATAGACTTGTACTTTGCCCTTTAAATAGATAGAAGAGTTTCACAGATACTCATCTCCCATTCCTCTTCTTCTTCTCTGAGAATGAAATTTTTGGGAGATTTCACTCTCAAACAGGAAAGCAATACTTTCTAATGTTCAACTTCTGTGCACTGTATCAAACATGAGTTTGCCAATCCTTAGCACCAAACTTGAAGGTAAGTCAGTGTAATACGTGTACTATTTTTGCTGTTTGAAGATAAGCTTTCTGTTTCTGATTTGAACAATACACGCATGTCTCTGTTTGATAAATGCACGTTGAATGATTTCTGTTGATACTTTCTGCAGAAACTTGGCTGAAAATTTTCTTCAGAACTGGCATTGGGGATGTGGATGCTGTGAAGAATATCTTGCTGACATCTACATCAGGGAGCTCATACGCTTTTGACGCGTAAATCAGACAACTCAGAACTCTTCGTGGGATAGAAGACTCTTCCTCAGATGGTAGGAAGAGCCTTTATACACGAGAGTTGGATGGTGGAGTCAACTCTACCCCAAAAAAAATCGGGTAGTAGAGTTCCTTTCACGGAAGAACTAGGAATTGTATCCCAATGTTGGATACATTCCTGTTTCCTCTGAAAGGTCGCTCTTAATCCACCAATTGTATTGGCAGCACCACGACTTCGGGCTGCCATCCTCTGTGGTTCTCCTCTCGTCTGAGAGAGAAGACCAGAATTTGATTCCTGCTGATCTGATCGTGACTGGGACCCACATAGTCAGGAACTGCCACCAACAACGAACCTGACGGAGATGGTCCGACGGAGAAGATCCAAAAGAAGAAAATAGATCTCTATTAGGTTATTGTTGTGGTGTAGAATGAAAATCCAAGATTTGTAATAGATTTCCATTATGATTTGTAAGAAAGTCTAAGAAAATGTAATAGACTTTTTGTGGTGAAATGAGAATAGAAATGATAATTCTTCTATGCTCAATGATTTGTATTTGTGGATGAATTGTGGACATGATAGATAATAAAATCATCTTTTCTATTTTAGAGTATATGATATTATCAGAGGTATTATAGACGTGATAATATATAGGAACTCAAAAGAAAATAGATTGGTTTCTATGCAGAGGTCAAAAATGAGCAAGTAGATTCAGAATTGATTCAGAGGTTATGAAAACATGATCAATAACGAATCCCCACTTAATAATATGAAAGAAGATCATAAACGGACGAATAAATGAACGGATGAACCGTCAAGTATTAATGAATGTGTGAATCGTCGGATGAACGCAATTAATGGATAGATGAACCGTCGGATGAACGTGACGTTTCATTATTTGTAGAACTTCTGCCTATAAATATAGCAGAAATCTGACAAGAACGAACACTTCTTCTTTCAAACATAAAAATATCATCTGAAGAAGCATCCAAGAAAACTGGAATTGCCTCAAAGGTTTAGAAAGGCACTGAAGAACACCCTGCTGATCCAGTTCAATCGAAGAAGACGGAAGCAGGCGAAGGTTCGTTTTCACCCAAGCCACCAAGGGACATTCTGGATTTCCTGCTCGAACCAGGAAAGACTGAAGAAGAAGAAGCCATGAGGATGGCTATTTACAAGTTCCTCGTGGGTTCTAGCAAGGAGGTTCTCGACTCTTTTGTTGATCACGTCTTTGAGAAGGACGGCAGTGGCCCACGTCCAAATGTAGAAAAGGATGATAGTGATCTTCTTTAATATCATGTATCGTCATTCATGATAAAAATAAAATAAAAATTTTATTTCTAAACATGAAACTGTCTGATGATTACAAGCATTTACATTTATACATAGTACTTTTTAAGGAATTTGCCGTTAATAGGCATCAAAACTTTTCGACCATCCAATTCTGAGAGTTGATAAGCTCCATTTGAGAAAACTTTGCTCACAATATAGGGTCCTTCCCACTTTGCGTCAAATTTGCCCTTGCTCATATGAGTCATAGTCATAGGATGTCTGACTGTTAGAACAAGTTCTCCTTTTTGATACGCCCGAACTCTGACTTTCTTATTAAAAGCTCTTGAAATTCTAGCTTGATAGAATTCAATATTCTGTTAAGCAGATAATCGCTTTTCATCCAGAGCTTCCAATTCTTGAAGTCGAAGACGATCATTATTTTCTGCAGTAAGTTCATTAGCGATTGCTATCCTTAAAGAAGGAATTTGAATCTCTAATGGAAGAACAGCTTCGCAACCATACACCAGAGAGAAGGGTGTACATTTAGTAGCATTACGAACTGTAGTGCGATAAGCCCACAAACATTCACCGAGCTTCTCACTCCAATTACGTTTGTTAGTAGAGACAAACTTCTTTAGGAGTTTGATGATGGTCTTGTTGAAAGCTTCTGCTAATCCGTTAGCTGCCGGATTATATGCGGTAGAAGCCACATTGTTGATCCGGTGATCGTCACAGAATCGAGTAAACTTCTGACTGACGAACTGTGGTCCGTTATCATGGATAATGCGTCGAGGAACACCAAATCTGTAGATGACGTGGTGCTTAATAAAGCTAATGATATTGGACGTCTTAACTTCAGACAAAGGAATGGCTTCGGCCCATTTGGAGAAGTAATCGATTATTGCAAGAATAAACCGATGACCCTTGGATGACGGCGGATTGATCGGACCAATAATGTCCATGCCCCAAGCTTCGAAGGGCCATGATGCTGCCGTCGGATGTAAGAACTCCGAGGGTTGATGAATAAAATCCGCATGGATTTGACAAGCTTTACACTTCTTTGCATATTCGATGGCATCTGATACCATAGTGGGCCAATAATAACCCATATGTCGAATACGGTCTTGAAGTTTTGGTCCTGGCTGATGCGCTCCACAGATTCCATCATGTGCTTCACGAATAATTTGTTGAGCCTCGTCACCGGCAACACATCGGAGAAGTAAACCATCATAGGCTCGACGATATAAGGTCTTTGTTGTATGATTATAATAGAATCGAAATGATCGTCGTCTGATAGATGCTGCTTCACTCGGATCATCTGGAAGAATATCATACAATACGAAATCTAAGAAAGGAAGTCTCCAATCTGTATCCGTATTTTGATTCTCGGCCAAATTACTGAAGATGAATTCCATGCTGGAATCAGATGAAGATGATAAAGATTTACGACTAAATCCAAATCCTCTTGTTGTGTTGACGTCATGAGATGTTGATTCTTCAATGTCAACTGGAAGTCCTAGGGTTAGGTTATTTTCCAGATGAAATAATTCTCGATTGCGAACAATAATCATTTGTTGTCGTCTAATTGGGATAGCCAACACTGCTGCAAGATTAGCTAGAGCATCAGCTTCTGTGTTACATGCTCGTCTAACATGTTCAATGAAGAATTCTTCAAACGAAGAAGCCATAATTATAGCTGATCTATGATAAGGAACCAGATCTTGATGGCGGACTTCATAAGTACCCCTTATCTGATTGACAATGAGTTTAGAGTCTCCGTACGCCTCCAAATGTTGAATATTTAGATGTTTAGCGAGTTGAAGACCAATGAGTAATGCATTGTACTCAGCTACATTGTTTGAACATGGCTGATCGAGAGAATAAGCTCTTTGGATAGCAAGACCTTCTGGCGATACAAGAACGATTCCAACTCCAGCAACAATATTACCATTAGGACCTATCCTTGAAGCTCCATCAAAGAATAGACGCCAAGTAGGATCTTCTTCAGCAATTTGGTTTGAATCTAGGACTTCATCTGGAATTTCGTCATAGAGTTTTGAATCTTCTGGAATTGAATGAGCAGCCAGAAAATCAGCTAAAGCTTGTCCTTTGACTGACTTCTGAGGAATATAATGCATGTCATACTGAGCAAGTAGGATTCCCCAGTTAGCTAATCGAGAATTCAAAACACTGGGTTTCTTCATCATGATCCGTATAGGATTGATCATGGAGATGACATGAATAGTCTGGCCAATGATATAATATCGTGTCTTTTGAACAGCGAACATCAAGGCTAGACATTCTTTTTCGACCGGTGAATATCGAGGTTCAGCTCTGGTCATAGTACGACTGAGATAGTAGATGGCTTGTTCATGACCATTTTGATTCTTTTGAGCGAGTAATGCACCCAATGAATGACTCATTGCTCGAGTATATAGAAGAAATAGAATTCCTGAAACGGGAGGTACTAATACTGGAGGGCTCATCAGATATTATTTTATATCATCGAATGCTTTCTGACATTCATCGTTCCAGACAAAAGAAACACCTTTCTTCATAAGTTTGTTGAATGGTCTGCAGCATCCTGATAAATTAGAAATGAATCTCCTGATATAAGCGATCCTTCCTTGAAATCCTCGTAGCTCTTTTAAGGTGCGTGGAGGACGTATCTCATGGATGGCTTTGATCTTCTCGGGATCCACGTGTATACCTTTAGAGGTAATGACGAAGCCGAGAAATTTACCACTAGAGAAGCCTAAGAAGGACTTAGTAGGGTTCATCTTTAATTGATGCTTACGCATTAGATCAAATATAGTCTTCAAATCTTGGATATGATCCTCCTTTTGTCGACTTTTGACTGTAATATCATCAACATAGCATTCGACTATTTTTTGCAAATGTTTACGGAATATAGTGCTCATAGCTCGTTGATAAGTTGCTCCTGCATTCTTGAGACCGAATGGCATAACTGTATAACAGTATGTACCGATCGACGTTCTGAAAGAAGTGTGCTTCTCGTCATCTGGAAACATTTTAATCTGATTGTATCCAGAATACCTGTCCATGAATGACATCCGTTCAAATCCACAGGTATTATCAATCATGACATCAGTGATTGGTAGAAGGAATTCGTCTTTAGGACAAGCCGTATTGAGATATGCATACTCTGATCTTACAGTCTTTTTAAGGACAGGAACTATGTTAGCCACCCAATCGGGATGTTGTTCCTCTCTAATAAACCCAGAGGTTATGAGTTTATTGACTTCAGCTTCAATTGCATCCATAATGTCTTGACGAAATCGTCGCTGTTGTTGTTTGACCGGTTTAACATTCGGCAAGATATTGAGCTTGTGAGTTGCAATTTGTGGATCAAGTCCTGGCATATCTTCATAACTCCAAGCGAAGACATCGATGTAGTCACGAATGAGTTTGATCATGTCTTGCTTATCAGTTTCAGAAAGACTTTCACTGATGAATATTGGTTTGGGAGATCCCTCTTCACCAACATCTATTTGAACAAGTTTGTCTTCAGTCGGAGGTTCTTTTTGCTCGAAACGGAACTCCCATTGATTATCTAATCTTTGGGCCCATTGTTCCGATTCAGGTGAGATTTCAAACTCTTCTTCGTCTTCATCACTTTCTTCAGAATAGTCAATGAAAACCATGTTGGAAGACAGAAGGTTGCAGTAGAAGTCACCGATACTCGTATCGGAATCCCAAGAAGTGGTACTAGAAGAATCAGATCTCTTATCTTCGTCAGACTCGGGATCTTCATGGATAATATTGATAAAAGGAGTAGGAGCTATATAGCCCAATCCGCATTTCGTCCTTCCATATTTCAGAGGAGGAATACGAACAGGCATTTTTCTTCCTTTTCTACTATTGAGGCCAGTCCTGAAGTCATAGTCCATATTTTTGATGATGTCTTTAGATTGCTGACTATAACGACGTAGTTGTAATCTTCTAGTGTCATCATTTTTGTCTTCATCTTCTAAATCAGAAGGACTTTGGGGCCCTTTATAGAAGAATATTGGAATGTCTTCTGGCTTTCTGCTGGGAACTAGAAAGTATGAAGATTGTACAGGTTCTAGGGATACATCTGTATGAACAGTCTGTACAACCCCTATGGTTATTGTGTTCAAGTCATCTAACAAATGTAAATAACTATGAACATAATTACACACATCAGCATACTGAAAAGATGGAGACTTTTCATTAAATATAAAAGCAGCAGTATTTACATTGGGAGAAGGCTGAGCCTTAGAGATTTTAGCCAAGTCAATAACTAAAGGGGGAGAAGAAGAACGAGAAGAAGCGTTGTTTCGATTAAGATCGATAACAAATGGCTCAGAAGAGGTGAGCTCCCTTGAAGCTTGAGATGGAAGAATAATCCGCCCTCCAACTGGAATTAGCAGAGTATCCTGTTTCACATGTGGAGATGCAGGAATTGCAGTACGCCCACTGACAGGAATAATCATTGTGTCTTGAGTAAACGACTGAGGTAACGGAAAAATCCGTCCACTCACCGGAATGATGAAAGAATCTTCTTCAGAGAGTTTGGAAGATTGTTGCTGAATAGTTCGACCTTTAACAGGAATTATTAAGGTCTCACTTTATGAATCTTCTTTCTCCATAGCTTGTATAACCCTTGTATACTCTTCTTTGTACATTCGGGAATCATTGAAATAAGCTTCAACCCCATGGAAGGGATTTATATCAGCAACTTCTTTTTGTACACTTCCATTGCTATCAATGTATTTAAAACACTGATGAAGAGTAGAAGGCACCACATTATTTTCATGAAGAAAGGGCCTCCCCAGAAGAAAATTATAGGATCCCACGATCTCAATCACATAGAAAGTGACTTTGGATCTGAAATCACCTATTTGAAGTTTCAGATGAATCTTTCCCAAAGGCTCGCTTCGGCTTTGATTGAATCCCAGGATAGTAGTAACCGTCTTGGAGAGTTTATGAAGAGGGATTTTTAGTTCATCCAATAAACTTTTTGGGATGATGCTTATAGCAGACCCTGGATCAATGAGGATACGATCTATCTTTATTGTATCGATATAACCGGTGTAGTAGAGAGGCCGATCATGTCGATTATCCTCCAGTAGCATGTCGTTTTGTATAAAGGTGATATTTGGGATAATTTCCAATACACGGTTGCAATGTAAGCAAGTGGCAGGTTCTGCATCTGGCTTCTTCAATTATGCAAGACAAGAGTCAGCTTGTAGAAGTGCTTCACTTAATGTCTCCCGAGTCTCTTTGAAAAGACGTAGAAGTTCAAAGAGGGACATTCTAGCTGGAGTATTAGCAAGCTGAGCTAAAATATCGAAATTATAAGGCTTCTGAAGTCCAAGAGGAGAGGACTTCTTGATTGGCTTATCAAACCGAGCCTGTTGTTTGCCTTTCTCTAGAGCCGTAGGCTTAGGAGGAACAGGTTCAATGGATGATTCTTCTTCAGGAGGAACATTAGAAGCATCTTTATCAGCTGGAGGGATATCAAGAGGATCCTCAGGATTCTTGGAATAATCCTTTAGATAAGGTTTTCCCGTTCGAGTAGCACTAACAAGTGCTTCTTCTTTCTCTTTTGGCTCTGTGTCAGGGATAGATCCAAGAGAAGTCATATGACATGACTTAATCTTTCCAGCCTTCTTGGACTTTCGAGAAGTAAACTTTTGAGGAGAAGGCGATTCAAAATCTGCCACTAGATCAGGATGGATCCACATGATTTCCCCTGTTTCCAAAGTGATTGGCACTAACCCTTCAGACCGTGGAGGAGGAAGATTCACTATGTCAAGAGTTGTCTTGGGAATAGGAACGGTCCCACTTTCAAGGAGTTGAGGAGGAAAATCTCCGAATTGCATAGAGACGACGTTGAAGGTGACGGTCTTCTCTTTTGGAGTAAGAGAGATAGCTCCAGATTTAATCATTTCTTGGATCTTTTCTTTCAGTACATAACATGTACGAATTGTATGACCCAGCATTCTGTGATATGGGCAGTATTTGGGATGATCTGTTTTACCAGCTTCATCAGGTTTCTTGATCTCAGGTAGTTGTATCTTATTACCTTTCAGCAGACATTCAAAGATACCAAGGACATCGTCGTCATCGAAAGAATATTCTTCTTTGGTGCGAGGTGTTCTTGGTTGTTGAGTTATAGGAGAGGTTTGAACAGTTGATGCATCTTTGCTCTGAAGATTAACTTCAAGAGTTTCTTTTCCCTTGCGAGCATTATTTTTATTGTTAGTACCTTGACCTGTTTCTTTAGGAGTCATCTGCACTCCTAAACCTTTGAAGGTTTCAGCACTAATTTCTGCGGCCTTGGCACTAACTATGAAAGAAGGCCAGTCTTGGAATTGAGTGGATCCTGTCCACATGCTGATGATTGGCAACAAGTTTAATTTGCATGTGTCGATGGTGACAGCATCAGGAGTTCCAAGAGGCATCTTCAGAGCTTCTCTTCGAAACCGTTCATTGTACTCTTCTGTAGTTTCATTATTTTTCTGCTTGATTCTAATAAGAGCAGACATAGTCATGTCATTGAGCCCTTCATAGAACCGTTCAAGAAATATCTGTTTGAAACCGGAAAATGAGGTAATGCTCCCATCTGGGAGACTTCTATACCATTCATAAGCCGTTCCCTTGAGACATCCAACAAACACCCGAGTAAGGAGGACGTCGCTTGGTTGCAGCTGATCAGTCATCACTTCAAAGTGATTAATGAACTGACTTGGAGAAGTGGTTCCATCATAGAATGAGATAGTAGGAGACTTGTATTTAGGAGGATACGATACTTGCTTCCATTCTATCGGATAAGGTTGTTTGATGCCTAACCTTTGTAAACCATCTTTCTGTTTGAATGCCTCGAATTGAGTTTTGAGATTCCTCAATTCTTCATTAACAACTCCGAAAGATTGTGGAGTTGTAACTTGTAGAGAATAGTTGGGAGGAGGAACAGCATTGTAAGCACTACCCCCAGCTCCAGAGAGACTAGGGTTTGGTTGAGCTGGTCCAGGAGTATTGGATTGTACTGCTGGAGGAACTTATACTGGACTCATATCAGTGTCAGTTGGTATGGCATCTGGTACAGTCTGTCGATTTTGCATCTGTGTTGCCATGAGTTCATACATCGACTTCATAGTATCATCCATTGACTTCATTTGTTGTTCCAAAGAAGCAATTCTTTGATCTTGAGGAGTCAAGAAAGAAGATGGTTCATCAGTATTCCCATCAACCATATAAGTTGTGACTGTACGAGGAATTATTGATGAACTGGTAGATGTTGTTTGTTCTGAATCATTGCTTTGTGCATCAAAGTCAATTATAGGAGAACTACCCCCAGTAGGAAGAGGTGGGAAGTTAGATTCTCCAAGAAATTCAGAATCATCTTCAGAGATCAAATTTCTTTGACTAGAGGCCAGGACTCTTGCTCTGGTATTTCTATATACTCCATCTGGACTATCAACTCTACCCCCAGCATCCCGAGAGGTCATATTGACAGAAGCAAACGAAGGCTCATCTTTATCAGGCATGGGTTCACACTGAATCCGATTGAAGACAGATTGTCGTTTTGTTTAACATCTGCATTGCATCGTGACTCTTGGCTGGAAGTCACATTCATGATCAACATGATCATGAGCCATTGATTGACATCTGCATTGAATTATGACTCTTGGATAGAAGTCACATTCAGCATGGTCCTTTGACACAGAATCACTTCTTCTCTTCTGTTGAAGATATTCTCGTAAATCTGTTTGTGAAGATTGAGGAGTATATTTCCTGTTCTTGGGTCTTTATGGCTCTTGATTATATAGAGAATGATTAATATGAGCCACATAGTTTTTTGCATACTCTGTATCTGGATCTCTTATCCTTGTTTCCAACTGGTATGGTTTCTTAACACCAGAAGTGTTAATTTTTGTTCTTAGATCAGTTGGAGGTAACACATTGGTTTTGGAAACATGGAGTTTTCCTTCCATTGATCTGGATATTTGCAGAGAAGGAAGAGTTGAACCACCCCCTTGATTAGGAGTTGGTAACAGACCTTTTCTAGACAAATTCTGTGCCCAATTCGAAGAAATCATAGAAGAAAATATTAAGGAATGTTTCTTCTTAGACTCATTCAAGTTTTGAGACATAGAATGTCCAGAAGGAAGAGTAGTCAAAAGACCATCTCCTTTTCTTTGACTAACAAAATTGTCAGTCAAAGCTGTTCTTGAAGTAAAAACTACAGGAGCAGAAGAAACGACTAAAGAGTTATTTCTTTTCGAAGGGACTTTGTGTGGAAGACCACTCCCAGTTCTGGTAGAACTTGGCAAAGAGGAAGAGATAGCTAAAGAGCTATTCTTCTTAGATGAAATACACGCTGAAATAGGCTTGGTTAAAGAACCAGTGCTGTTGGCGTGACTTTTGATTTTGAAAATATACGCTGGAACAGATTTGGCTAAGGAGCCAGTATTGTTAGCGTGATTATTGATTTTAGAATTACACACTGGAACAGACTTGGCTAAAGAACCAGTGCTGTCAGCGTGACTTTTGAGGTTGAAATTGCACACTAGAACAGATTTGGCTAAGGAGCCAGTACTGTCAGCATGACTTTTGAGGTTGAAATTGCACGCTGGAACAGATTTGGCTAAGGAGCCAGTACTGTCAGCGTGACTTTCAACTTTGGAGACACACACTGGAACAGATTTGGCTAAGGAGCCAGTACTGTTAGCGTGATCTTTGATTGCTGTCATCTTCGAGCGCACAAGAGTGTGCGTGCTTGCAGTAGAGTTCTTGCCAGTGTTAGGAGCAGACACTATGGCAGAGACTTCACCATTGGCTGCCAACTGATTCTTAGGGACATAGACAGAGTATCCCTTCGACTTGGCAGTGATGATGGAGGCTGTAGTGGGCTTACCACTCTTAGCCCGCTACATTTCTTTATAGGCGAGTTGATCGAATTGGATCGTCATCACCTTCTTCGTCGAGCCGATTGACGAAGTATCGCATTGAGTTGTTGCCATCTCAGAAGAGGAGATAGTTTTCCCCAGCAGAGTCGCCAATTTGTTTTCCATAAATAAATTCCTTTATTTATTGTGTATCTGGGAAAATTACAACTGTGGGAATCTGATCTAGAAGACGATCACTTTATCCCTTGGACTATGCGAAGAAGAAAAGCTCTCAAAATTTTGACAGTAGATAACTATGTATCAGTACAATGAATGAGAAAAAGAACTCTATTTATAGAGTCGAAAATAATAACTGAAAAGATAAATGTCTTCACAGTCCGTGCTTAGTTGAAAATCACGCAGGATTTAACATACGCAAGACTGTGAGCAGTTACTGGACGTGGCCTGTAACTGTTGGACACATGGCAATCATGCATGAGTCGTGTGCAAGTTACAGGACACGCAGGCGAGAGATCAGTGGCATGGCCGCCACGTACTCCAATTTAATGAAATCCACACAGACTTGTTGAAGACGAAATCCACGCAAACTCGGGGTAGAAAGCTTCAAAATCCACACACGCTTGGGACAGGAAGCTTCAGAATCCACGCAGACTTGATGAAGAAAACTTCAGAATCTACGCAGACTTGAGGAAGAAGAAAACTTCAGAATCCACGCAGATTTGAGGGAAAACTCAAAATACACACAGACTTGGGATAGAACTGCCAACTGTCTTGATTTGGCGTGCCTCAACTGACACAAAATCTCTGACAGTGATTGCTTTTGTCAGTCGTATTAAATGACAGGAAGCTCTTTTGGTACGCCAACGTGACGAAGGTTGAGTCTTGTTGAAGAAGATTTTGAAAATCATGCAATAGACGGCTGTGATCTCTCGAATCCTGTGCATACGTGGCATACGAAGAGACATTCTTCGACTGTAGTGCTGTCAGCCATAATTATTTTCTGACAAATGACGAGCTGTCTCCTCAGCGTGATTTGTAAATGTTGTTTTGATCAACTGAGCGTGACTTTTGACTCTGTCCTGATCAACTCAGCGTGATTGTCAATTTTTAAAGGCCTACAGGCTTACCATTCCCAGACGGACGGGCAATCAAAAAGAACAATTCAGACCCTAGAAGATATGTTGCGAGCTTGTACCCTAGATTTTGGAGGATCTTGGGAGAGCCACCTGCACTTAGTTGAGTTTTCCTATAACAACAGTTATCAAGCCAGTATCCAGATGGCACCATTTGAAGCACTATATGGTAAGAAGTGCAGGTCGCCACTAGCTTGGGATGATATCGGGGAGAGGAAGATGTTAGGCCCGGAAATGATTGTTCAGACAGTTGAATTGGTTAAGGGAATTAGAGAGCGACTTTGAGTTGCGCAGGATCGGCATCGTCATTGGGCGGACTGACATCGTAGGCCGCTAGAGTTTTCTGTTGGGGTTCACGTGTTCTTGCGGATCTCAACTACCCGTGGGGTCATTAGATTTGGCGTTCGCGGGAAGTTGAGTCCGCGATACGTGGGACCCTTTGTCATTCTTGATAGGGTAGGCGATGTTGCTTATCGTCTGTCCCTTCCACCTTCGTTACGAGAGGTGCATGACGTATTTCATGTATCTCAGTTGCGAAGGTATGTATCGGACCCAAGCCATATCCTTGATCATTCTGAGCTGGTTGTTGGTACCAACCTGTCTTACGAGGAACAGCCTGTGTCCATTTTGGACCGAAGAGAGTGGATACTCAAGAACCGAACAATTAGCCTTGTCCGGGTTGCTTGGGGTCATCACTCATTAGGAGAGTCAACGTGGGAACGTTAGGATGATATCCGATCACGGTATCCGCATCTGTTTGACTCACAAGGTATATCTCTCTCTATATACCTTGATTGTCTTAACTCCTCATGCTTGTCACCTTATGAGTAAAATTGCTTGATATCGTACATTGTTAAACATAGATATATTACTTACTATTTGGTATTGTAGAATGATTGTTTACTCAATTACTTGTGCTTAGATTAGTCTAGCTGTGACATTTCTGTCCTGCTTGGATCTGAAATTCCGAGGACGGAATTTTTCTAAGGAGGGTAGAGATGTCACTCCCCGTTCCCAGAATAAGTATTTTTATACGTGTACTTCTTGAATATATTTATTCAATATTTATCATGTATTTGTTCTATATTTAAATTCTTCAATTTCGTGCTTATTAATTTTCCTATATTTTATTTTTTGCTTTTTCTTGGCTCTTGGTTCATTCCGGTTCATGGTAAACCAACTTGGTGTGGTTTGGTTCGACATGGAAAGGAATGGATGGCTTGGATTTGGTGGAGAGAGTGAATGGTGGAGATCTACTTGACCTTGATATAAAACTTCTTCTTCCATTCTCTCTCTTCATTCATTCACATTTACTCCTCCACCAAACCCTAACCCATTTGGAGAGGCAAGTACATCTTGCACACCATGAGGGATTTCATGCATCCCTATTTATTTTTAGTCTATGTTGTTCATCTTCTCTTCCTCTACAAGTTTAGGTCTTGAAGTTCTTGATTTCCATGGATGGTTGGGTGTAGATCTAAGTTTTAAGTTTTGGTTTTCATATGAATTTAGGGTTTTGATCTATCAAACATTGTTGTTTTCAAAAATAAGTGGTTTCATGTTGTAGAGAATTTAATTCTACTAAAGTTTGGCTTTTGAAAAGTAAGATTTCGATTTGTTTTGTGGAAGTTATGGAAGAAGCATTTTGTTCGTTCTATATTCATCTACAGCAGGAGGCATATGTCGCAGTAGGCGCATATGATGTCGCAGTAGGCGCATGTTGCATGAGGCGCATGTCACAGTAGCCGTATATCATGTCGTGCATGAGCCGCATTAAGGCGCATGTCGCAGTAGCCGCATATCATGTCGCGCATGAGCCGCATTGAGGCGCATGTCGCAGTAGCCGTATATCATGTCGCGCATGAGCCGCATTAAGGCGCATGTCGCAGTAGCCGCATATCATGTCGCGCATGAGCCGCATTAAGGCGCATGTCGCAGTAGCCGCATATCATGTCGCGCATGAGCCGCATTAAGGCGCATGTCGCAGTAGGCGCATGATGATGTCGCACATGAGCCGCATGAGGCGCATGTCGCGGTAGGCGCATATCATGTCGCAGTTGAGCCACATGAGGCGCATGTCGCAGTACGCGCATATCATGTCGCAGTAGGCGCATATCATGTCGCAGTTGAGCCGCATGAGGCGCATGTCGCAGTAGGCGCATATCATGTCGCAGTTGAGCGCGCATATCATGTCGCAGTTGAGCCGCATGAGGCACATATCGCAGTAGGCGTATATCATGTCGCAGTTGAGCCGCATGAGGCGCATGTCGCGGTAGGCGCATATCATGTCGCAGTTGAGGCGCATGTCGCAGTAGGCGCTTATCATGTCGCAGAATATGCCACATATGCCTAGTTTGGTTGTTTCTGACTATCATATGTTCTATTTTGACTGAATTATGGCTAGAATTTCTTCCAACTCCCAACATGAAATTTGTAGATCTTTTCCTTGGCTTCAAGAATATGTTACCAACTATTTTATACTAGTTATGGACTCGACCATGCTTAATACTAATTTGACCTTTATGCCTTGTCATGAATTGACCCCGACTGTTACTTGACTAATAATTGATCATGCGTTCCTAGTTGGAACTAAGAGACTGGCTAGTCGTCTTATTGAATTGAATGAATGAGACACGTTCATATTAACTATGAACTATTATAATCGATTGGCCGATCCCGAATATTGACATACACGCACACATACAGGCTTCAATTTATTTATTTATTTTTCTACAAAAGTAGCATGTGTACTTGATGGTCAAGGCATGATTATTTCGTGGTTAGTTTTGATTGTTGTATTACGCTATGTAAGACCTACAACCTAATCGCACGGGTATCGTTGTAGAGTTGGGCATATCGTACTTGTACGGAAGTACTCATTTGAATGACCATGATCCACGACATGGGATTTCACTCAACATAGAGACTATTAAGTTAAATAAAATAATGATTGCATGGAGAGAATGGATTCCCAAGTTCTTACATGGCAGCCCTCTTGGGACTAGTAGTGCCCGACAGGCCGGTTGGTCCCCACAGATACTGCAAATCTGCCACACGGACAGGGAGCGGTATCTGGTTATATTATCTATTGTATATTGTATATTGATGACGGGCGTCCCGCTGGGACTCGTCTAATTCATGATTGGCGTAGTTGATTGACTGGGTAAACTAGCCTTGCTTGCACATAGTAAGAGCTGAGGAATCCTTTATTGCATAATTCCAGGATAACTTGGAACTCATAGTAGCAAACCGTAGTAGTTGCATGGCCGTTTAAATTGATTTGTTTGTGTACTGTACCTACTCTGTTACCTAACTGAGATGATCAGAATGTCAGGGCATAACGGGCCAACTTCTGTCCTTGTTTGGTTGGGAGGTTGGTTCGAAGTGTCGTGATGTTATGTGAATTCCAGTGGCAAGCAGAGATCTACTTATCATATTCT
Organism: Iris pallida; assembly: GCA_029216955.1. Classification (NCBI taxonomy): domain Eukaryota; kingdom Viridiplantae; phylum Streptophyta; class Magnoliopsida; order Asparagales; family Iridaceae; genus Iris; species Iris pallida. Next base: position 88,876 of record JANAVB010033171.1, on the reverse strand, counting down.
CTTATTACTGGTTTTAATTCCTCATATCGTGCTTCCTTGTGGTACTTGCTATTAGAGGTCTAACCTCTCTGGTTTTGCATGGCCAGATTTAGAGCCGGTTTCCGAGGACTCCGCTTACTTCCACCTCCAAGATGGTCAATATTAGAGGGATGATCGCAAGAGGACTCGAGTGGGTTCCTTACCTCCTCGCTCGTTTTGTTATTTACTATATACTTTTTCGTTTGGCACCGACATGTTAGTCGGATTGTCTTGTACTTACTTTTGCATAATTGTAATTAAGTCAGACTGCAGCTGATAACAATTGTGTATACTTTTCTACATCATCTGGCTATGTTTTGTAAAGCCAGATATCAAGAACATTTTGACTGAGCGTTTGGGACGCCTTACTGTTTTATCTTACATGTTCTCTATTTCTGTTTCTTATTTGAATGATTGAGACAATAGATGTGAAAAGACCATAGTGAGACTTTCATGTAGTATGCACCCCCTCGTCTTTTAGACATCATTGATCGTATTATACGGTATTCATCTATCCATAATACGTAGCTGGCTGAGTCATTCCCTCGCTCTCCAGTATTCTGGTTCTGGGACGTGACACGCACGGCCGGCCGACCAGTGCCCCTCCTGCTGTGCGCACGCACGCCTGCCGACCTTAGGCGGCGCCCTGGCGGCCTGCGTTGCGTGCGTGATGCTGGGGTAGGGTTTTAGATTTCGGTTCGCTCCCTACCCCTATAGTTCTATCGATCTATATACATGTCAACGCCTGTAAACCGAGAGGGGTTTAGCTCGGGTGGGCTTGGCTTTGTGAGGAGCTAGGTTTTCTCTGCTGGCTGGATTGTGTGGGCCTGGGGGAGTTGGGGCCGGCCTGGGGGCTTCGGTGTGGGTTTGATAACTCATTTGTTTTATTTATACCCTATTGCTAATGTATTTACATATATACATACACACCTATGTGTATATATATCTATATTTATATATAACATGTATGTATGTAAATACATTAATAAATTCTAAAAATACTTATACGCCTATATAATTAAATATATACATATTTATATATATATTCCTATAATTTATATCTACTCTCCATATATTACCATATATATAGTCATATATGTATATACTAATATCTGTCTATATGTGCACGCAATATATATTTATATATATATATATATATATATATATATAATACTCTCCATGAAATCTAAATAAAATGTCAAAATTATCTTTTCTACTGCAGGATCTATGTATATATAATTTCATTTAACAAGAAATAAAATGACCAATAATAATAAAATAATAGTATATAATAATAAACTCAATAACATTGATAATAAAATAATAATAATAATGGTAATAACAAAATTCAATAAACTAATAATGGTGCATATACCATTATGTATAGTCTAATAATCCCAAAAATGTACCAGAACCTATTTTATACAAATATCGTTGAATATCAACTAATAATAATATTTATAATATTTAATTAAGAATACTTAGAAAATATTCATTATATCGTTAAAACGGAATACAACACCATCATACCAAAATATATCGAAACGAATGTCAATGGACGTCCCGCATGACTACATGGGCTTGGGCTTGGTACGGGTCCAGTCCGGGCTGGTTTGGTACGATCGGGTCTCCTAAACGTCGAATAATATTAATAATAAATAATTAGACTATTTGTAATGTTCATGTCACAACTTAGCCTGGTTTTCTTAGTTATGACATCACTATGGCTCGGCCTTCCCTACCAGGACTAATACACTAGTCAAAGCACGCCACTGCACTATCCGTGCCATGATTTCTAGTCGCCTTGTACTCTAATTTTTAACCATGGCTAAGGTCATCTACCGTAATAATTAACTAAATAATTATTTATAAAAATCTAAAAATCACCATTTAAATTAAATAAATAATATTTTTTAAAAATTTTGGAAAGGGGAGCTACATCTGCTCTATTGTCATATGTATGAATCTTCTCAAGCGTCGTGTCCTTTTTCTCAACCACATCACGTATCTAATGATACCGACTCTCAATGTGCTTGGACCGAGTATGAAGTGTCTAGTTTTTCACAAGGTAAATGGTGTTCTGGCTATCGTAAAGTAAGGTATACTGCTCTTGCTTTAGCCCTACTTCCTGTAGCAACTTCTTCGTCCACAGTAACTCCTTGCAAGCCTCTGTCGCCATAATGTACTCTGCCTCTATCATCGACAAAGCAACATATTTCTACAGCCGTGACTGCCACGATACCGCTCCACCAGCAAGCATCATCACATAGCCCAAAATCAATCGTCTCGTGTCTATATCTCCAGCCATATCAGCATCAGTATACCCAACAAACTTTGGCTCGTCACCACCAAAGAAAAGTCTCTAATCGACAGTACCCTGAAGGTACCATAGAATACACTTGGCCGTACTCTAATGTACCCTTCCAAGATTAGAAAGATACCTGCTAACTGTGCCAACTGTGTAAGCGATGTCTGGCCTCGTACACACCATATCATACATGAGGCTTCCCATAGCTGAAGTATATGGAACCCGCTTTATATCTTCCTTCTCGTCCTCGGAAGATGGATACTTCTCCTCAGCGAACTTAAAGTGAACTGCAAGGGGGTTACTCACTTTCTTCGACCCGTCCATCCCGAAACGTTGAATACTCGATAAATGTACTTTTTTGGGATAAGTATAGCAACTTGGACTCTCTTTCAGCTGATATCCATCCTAAGAATAGTCTTTGCTGCCCCCAAATCCTCCATAGAGAAGGTCACGCCCAGTTAGCGCTTCAACTCCGCAATCCTAGTAACATTCTGACACATCAGTAGCATATCATCAACATAGAACAGTAAAATCATAAAATCATCCTCGGTAAAGTACCTCACAAATACGTAGTGGTCCGACGTCGTCCATGTATAACCATGCTCCCCCATAAATAACTCGAACTTCCTGTACCACTACCTCGGTGCCTGCTTCAGACCATACAAGTACTTCCTCAACCGGCAGACCAAGTGTGACTTGTCCTTCTCACAGAATCCCTCTGGCTGCTCTATGTTTAACTTCTCTTCAAGATCACCATGGAGGAATGCCATATTCATGTCCATCTGCTCAACCTCCAAGTCAAAATTGGTTGCCAATGCTAGCACCACCCTAATAGACGAATGTTTGAGGACTGGTAAAAAGAGCTGATCATAATCTACGTTCTTCCGCTGACCGTAGCATTTAACTACCAGTCTCGCTTTATATCGAGGGCGAGTAGCATCATCTGTCTACTTTACTCTGAACATCCATCAATTAATCAAAGTCTTCTTGCCCTTTGGCAACCTCACCAGATCATAAGTGGAGTTGGCCTGTAAGAAACTCATATTCTGCTGTATAGCCTCCATCTACTCCTGCATATGTTCGTCGTCCATAGCCTCTGTAAAAAATTTGGGCTCTCTTCTGTCAGTCAGTAGCACATACTTATTTGGTGAGTATCTCATAGATGTGGACGCTCTCTGTCGCTCCTCCTTAACGGAAATACTGGTACTGGCTGTATATCAATAGCCTTCTCCCTTTCAGGAACTACCTCCCCGGCATGCTCATCCTCCTGAGGGTTATCCTGACTACCATCAGCAGGTTGATGATCAAGGTTGGGAGCAACTCCATGTACTAGCTCTTCCATAACTGGATCCTCTGCGATGTCCTCTGGGAACTGCTCGAAATGAAATGATTCTAACTCAGGCAATTTCTCAGCCTCAGCAGGCATCTCAAAATCCTAAGTATTGGTCATGGTCTAGTCCTCGACGAATACCACATCCCTTCTTTTGTAGAGCTTTATTCATATGGGGTCGTAGAGTCTATAGCCAAACTTATCCCTACCGTAACCGACAAAGATGCCCTGCCTCATCTTCGGCTCAAGTTTGGATCTCTCGTCCTTTCGTACATGCACGAAGGCTTTACAACCAAATACTTGCAGGTGATTGTATGACAGCTCTTTCCCATACCATACTTTGTTAGGCACATCAACCTATAAAGGAGCATTAGGAGATAAATTAATAGTATAAGCAATAGTATAAAGAGCCTAATCCCAGTAAATGCTCGATAAATTTGTCTCTGATAGAAAACACCGAACCTTCTTCATCAATGTCTTGTTTATTTGCTCCGCTACACCATTCAGTAAAGGTGTCTTGGGCGAAGTCTTCTAGTATCGTATCCCTTGCTCTCTGTAATAAGCAAAAAAGGGACCAATGTACTCGTCGCCATTGTCTGACCGAACACATAGCAGCTTCGTGTCGATCTTCCTTTCAACAGAGGCCTGAAACTCTTTAGAAGTGGACAGCACCTGATCCTTGATCTTTAAGGTATTGACCAAACATTTTTGGAACAATCATCAATAAATATTATAAATAAGAAGTACCACCAATAGATTTTACCTTCATAGGACCGCAGACATCTGAGTGAATCAACTCGAGTAACGTCGACTTCCTCGAACTTGGATGACTTTGGAAAGATACCTATCTTGCTTTCCTGCTAAACAGTTCATGCATTTCTTTAATTTTGTAGACTTTAGCCCTAGAATCACCATCATGTTCACCAAGTAACTCATCCCCTTCTTGCTGATATGGCAGAGCCGTCTATGCCACAACTCGGTAGACGCATCACTGAGTGCATTCACCTCTTGTGTCCCCTGTGTACTTTCCTCCATATAGTAGAGTTCGAAGTTCTTGCTTCTCTCTAGTAATCATCATCGAACCTCTAAAAAGTTTCCACTGACCGTTTTCGAAGAGATTGAAGAAACCCTCATCATCCAACCTTCCAACCGATACCGGGTTGAAACAGATATCAGGGATATGACAGACATCTTTGAGAACATGAACTGCACCCGTCCTCACATGCACTGTAATTCCCCGTCCCGCTCGATCAATCGAAGGAATCAAAACGCCAATGGCGTTCAGACTTAGCCATGCAACGGCTGCTCGAAGACCTGCTCGGTCGAGGCGACTCCTCGCTCAGGTAGGTAGCTTCGGTGAACTTGCCTCAGTTTGGCCTTCGTATTAATAAAATAAAAGTTTTCAACTGCACAAGTAGGCTTAATAATACAAGAGACGCATCCACATAACTAAAAAAATTATCCCAACTTGGGTCGATTGAGTTAAAATATGAAAAACGTCCCACGGTCGGCTTAGAAGTGTTGCATGATGGCTTTCAAAATGACACTCGGTCTTCGTCCCATGGCTTGCGAGAAGGAAAGTTGGTCTTCGCCACAAAGTTATGAATTAGCCTATTATCTCGCATAAATGCTTAATAAAGCATGCACGGTCCCATCGTCCAAGGCTTAGCCTAGCCTCTGTTCGTCCTACGGGTTAAGTTGTGTTGTACGATTCATGGCATAAGTTTAGGTACCCAAGAACTTGGTTGTCCAAGTCAAACGCGTGCACGTGACGTTTCTACAATACAAGGCTTGGCATAGCCCTTGTTCGTTCCGCTGGTTAAATTTTTGTACGATTAAATTAGGCAAGAGTTTTGTTGCGATATCGAAGTCATGGCAAGCACTATCCTATGTTTCTGTTGTTGTCAAGTCGCATAGTCCCACGATCCTAAGGATCGTCATATAAAGTATGACTTGAGCGATAGTGTCGCTTAGAAAATAATTTATTTTAAGGCAGGAGCCACGATAGGTTCAAGGATGCCACGATTAAAGAATACATGTTTGGTCCAAGTTAAGCTGGAGGACTATGCAGTAGTTGTTCCTCGAGTTTTAAAAGGATAAAAAGTTCACGCGACTGGTTGTCGCCGAGATCGGTCCCGCTACTTGGGAGTCTCGATAGAAAGTTCACGCGACTGGTTGCCACCGAGATCGATCCCGCTACTTGGGAGTCTCGATATAAAGTTCACGTGACTGGTTGTCACCGAGATCGGTCCCGCTTCTTGGGAGTCTCGATAGAAATATGGAAAGCACGGTCATGAATAAGGAAGGACATTGTAAATCCAGTTGAGTCTTGCATGGTCATTGGACAACTTATCGACAAGGATGGTTTTGTTCCTCAGACAGTAACTACGGCCACAAGACCGATCTGGCCTAGAAGGAACATGCTTGTAGGACCCTCGGATGGTGTGCGACCTGACCTGAGGGGTGCACCGTAGAGCTGGTAATACGAAAAATTCGACGAGGTCGTGCCTCATTGTATACGAACGTACCGTATTATCTAATTAAGGTCCAAGTATAGCTTGTGGTGCTAGTGACCCTTTCATATACATTAGTCGGCATAGGAGCAGCTATCCGCGTGCATGCCTTAAGCGAGTCAAGATGTTTGAGCACGATTTGAGTAGGTTACGAATTATTTGCTTGGTATGCAACACAATCGATAACACTAAGATGTGGCTATAGCCAAGGTACGTGCTTCGGCACGAGATATGGGTCAACTAATGAGTTTGTTGGCACATAGTACATATGTTCGAGTTGAGTCATTTCAAAGTTAGGTCAGGAAGGGCCGTAAGGTAAGTTGGTTAAGGCATCATGAGTTACGAGGCATGACCTTTATATGTCATGGCACGACCATGCTGTTATGACACGAGCATAGGTAAAAGATTAAGTGGGGAGATACTGCTTCGATTATACTGAAGCACGAATAGAGTATAGCACGACCATGTCGTTGCGTCGCTAAGTATAGGCCGAAAGGCAAGCTCAAGTCGGTGCATTGATGTTGCAAGTACGAGAATGGTCTAGAGGCAAGGATAAGAAAGTTATCGGTACGATAGCATGATGATGGTCTAGAGACACAAATAGGCCAGGCGTCTATGTCCTAAAATCGATCCTAAGGCAAGAATAGAAAGACAATCATAAAGGCTATTGTTGTACAAAAGTAAATGAACGTGTTGGTTTAGTATGGATGGGCGAAGAGCTCACACCACCAGTACAATTGAGTACTGACACCTACACAGTTTCCATGTACAGGTTCAAGTAGAGGCTCGTTGGCACGAAGTTCGCTTGGATGCGTCGAGACATGGAGTTCCTTGGCGTTTCAGCGCATGCAACCGCATGGAGTCAGAACTATATGGGACATAATGTATGGACATCGCCTATCTGAAGCTTCCGCTGGACTACTTAAATTGTATTGAGAGATGAGAGAAAGTAGAGTGACTCATAATTATGAGAATGGTGAGCTTGAGTGATTGTAATCTTGGCCTCGCACCATATTATAATCTTTGTTCCAATATCAATAAAGAGCGATTTGAATGACTTGTATTTTACTTTAAATTTTTGCTACTATTATTCAATATTTCTGTTTGTCTGTGCGATGACCTCATCGCTTAGCCTGTAATCGGTCATTATGAAACCTGTCTTACGTTAGTGCAATCTAGGCTCATGCGGCATCACGCCTTAGCAAAGACGATCGGTCCTACAGGACCGGGACATGACATAATGGTATCAAAGCACGGCTTTACGTCCTTGAACTTTCGATTGAATTCTTTAACTTTGATGTTCCGCAAACTTTGATATTGTTTCCGTAACTCGGTATCGTTGGTGCGCTCTATCTAAAATGTCCTACGGGATGTCCATACAATAAGTCTAAATATTTTGAAAGGGCATTACGAAGAAAAAAAATTGGGTGAACAAGTTAACTTTAAATAAGCAGGTTGGCTAAGACGGGCTGGGCATATACACCAAAATTGCGTCGACCTTAGAGAAGTTGAGTGTGAAATTCGAAACATAAATGAGTTTGAATTGATTCATAGAATACGAAATGACTATCGATAGGGGTGCCATCAGACGATGTTATTGTCAATGCGATATAGATGGACGTGCTTCAATTTTTGAGGAATGGCTCGAACGAAAATTCAAAGTAATCAGTTATGATTCGAAACTTGTTTTGAGGATTGATCGAATGACTTCATCCCTGAGTGGTATATCGGACAGCCTCGAGGATGTTGATCGATTGAGGATGCGGGGTGCTAATGAGTCTATCAGCAAGCGTCGCTTGTATACAAAGCCTTAGATGAGTATCGTTGAGTAAAATATAATCTTGAAGTTTAATATGTTGATTCAGATGAACTAGAAATGACGTGCGTGGGATTGTGAATACGCAAGTATAAAATATGGAAATGATTGAGTAGGCAATTTGAATCGAGGAAAAGTTAAGGTGTACAAACGGATGACTCGATCGAAGAAATTGATATGAATCGTATAAAAAAAGTTAGCATGATCGGATGATAGCATGCACAAAAATGATTCGAATATTTGAGAATGACTCTAAGGATTGGAATAGATGTTGTTCGATGTTTGAGTTTACATGGATCGGTGCATTTTGAGGAACATGTTGCTCGATGACTTAAGATAGTCGAATGAATACACGTGATTTTGGTTGTGAACGAATTAAATATGTAGCCAGTTCGAAGGATAATGATCGAATTTGATCTTGAATATTGAAGATATTATCTAGTTCATATAATAGCATTAGTCGTACGACTCAGAATTCGTTACAAATGAAGATCGTCAGGTTACACATATCATCGATGGTATTGAGACGTATCAAAGATCGATATGCGATAACTCGGGGGTACTATGAGTCAAAAAATGACGATCATGTAAAATGTTATTATTTCGATGGATACTATGTTTGGAGATTTTGATTGAAAGAAATATTTGGATGTAAAAAAAGTATCTTGATTTCTTCGACGATAGCCACAATATCGACGTTCTTGTCTTGTGCGATTCAGAAAATAACGATCATGTGAAATGTCATTATTTTGATGGATGCGATGCTTGGAGATTTTGATTGAAAGAAATATTTGGATGTAAAGAAAGTATCTTGATTTCTTAGACGATAGCCACAATGTCGACATTCTTGTCTTACGCGAGCGCAACTCCAATCTCGTACATGCATTACGTCACATTTGGGGTGATCGTTCCACATAAGCGTTGACATGGTGATTCATGTCACGAAAAGGATCGAACTCAAAAAATTAGGACGTGGAAATTTGGATTGCTTCGACTTGTGGTTTGATGCGAAGATAAATTTGAGGATTGTTCTAATTGGTGATTGATGATTAAGTAAACGTGAGGATTGAGTAGATCTAATCTGCGTATCAAGAATAAATTTGTCTAGACTCAAAGCAAGAGTTACGTCCCGATGAGGATGATTATTCTACGAGGGCATTGCATGATAATTTCATGCCCACTGTGGATAATCGGACTCGCATGAGATTCGGGCATGATATATTGTTAAGCTAGATGACCTAACAATCGAATACATAAATTATGATAAATGACTTAGGGAATATGGAATGAGAATTATGGTTTAGCGATAAATCGTATCATAGCATATTTGACTTGGAAAGAATGGATAGGTGAATTTTATCGAACGTGTTCGAGGAGATAGACTATGCGAATTTCTTGTTGGACGAGTGATATTGATATATTGTGAAATCGGTTGAACAAAAACTTATCATAGGATGGCTTTCCTGAATGACTCGGACCTCTTGGACTAAGTGTCACGAGTGTGAATAGGATGAATCTATGCTCGAAGTTTAGAAATCGGAGTGATGCGATCTTGGGTAGAAAATCCTGTATTATCAACTTTGGTTTGACCCTAGGATTGGGGTCAGTGTTGGTATTATTGTTGGGGAACTATGATTCTAATCCTGACATTGACTTTAGCCTTGAGAAATGGCCTAATGGTTAGGCGATATGTCCATGTTTCGAGAGATAACATTGGCATGATTGATTTGGAGGATTGATAGGATTGGAAAATGGTATGGATGGATAGAATGATTCAACTAGAGGAAAACCCCACTCACGAGGCTCGGCTGAAATGAATATATTTTAGGGACGCCTGAATATGTGCACGATCCGACTCGAGTAAGAATGGCAAATTCTCTATCATAATGCTTGGCTAAAATATATGTATTTTAGGAACGCCTGAAATATGTGCACGATCCAACCAAATGATACGTTGAATTCAAATAAGACTAAAGGAACGGAAGGGTATCGAAGATTTCAAAATCGTGTCTCAAGTAAAAGATTGATAGTAGTGTGATCGTTAGTTTGAAAATGAACTTGAATGTTGATTGAGGTGAAGTACGTGCGAGAGTCACTAGATGATGAGTCAAATTATAAGTAAATAAGTGTACTCAGTTAGATTCGAGGATGGATGATGAGTCACTGGATGATGATGAACTTGAATGTTGATCCAACCAAATGATATGCCAGTATATCGGTATATATCGACGGCATACCGTCCAACAGATTTTCCACATTTTAGATATTTTCGATTTCAGATATTTTTTGAATAGTATTTCTGATATTTTTGTGAATAGTATTTTGGATATTTTAATGAATAGTATTTAGATATTTTCGTGAATAGTGTAGATGCATCCTATTATCCAATGGATACTTGGTTTCTTTGGATGGTTAGGATTGATCTAGATTATGACATGGATCATCATCCAATGGTCATGGTTAATTCTCCCTTCTATATATACCCTTTTACTTTCTCTCTCCTCTCACTTTTCATTCTTTCCTCCATTCATTTTCTCTTTCATTCCTCTTCCTCAAGCTTAGGAAAGCTTGGCCTTAAGGCCTTGAGTGTGGTTTCGTACCCCTCTCGGTGGTAGAGTGGAAGAAGATTAGGCTTGGAGCTTAACCTAGGCAAGTACATCTTGTCGAATTACTGAATAACCTTAATTATTGTTATTTTTGTTTTCTTTGGTATTGATAGCTCATTTTATTCCAAAACTTGTTTTGTTAAATATGTTTCCCTTATAATTTTAGTTATGTACGTATTTATGAATTTGGTTTGATCTAGGTTTTGATTTTCTGTTAAAATCTAATATTGATTTAGTAGAAAACCTCGGTATCAAAAGTGATAACAGTGTTACCATCATGGATCTTCATCACATATGCATATATGAGGCCCTCACCTAGCTTGTATACATAGATTTTGAGTTTGGTGGAAATCAGAACACGTTTCGATATCCCGAGAACCTATTTTTAAAGTATTTTGAGGTATTGATCTATCAAATCTTTGAATTTGTGAAAACCAATACTCTCATGTTGTAGTAAATTAAATTTCATACGATTTTGACTTTTGAAAATCTGAATTTCAATTTAAAATGAAGTTTTTATGGCCGAAACAAGTTTTGGAGTTTTCAAAAATTAACTTTCTGTGACGGTTCAAAAAATCCGTTGGAAATCTGCAAAAATCCATCGAAAAATTCGAACTTGCACCACAAAACTTGTTATAACACTTCAAAAAAATTGTTGGTAATTCACAGTAATCTGTCGGATGATCCGGTTAGGGTATTTTTGTCTGTTTTTTGTCCGTTTCTACCATTTTTGTCCGTTTTTGATTTTTTCTTCGATTGTAATGAATTCTTAATACTATTAGATAACCTTATATAGTTAGAGAATGATTGTACATCCTATATACACTTGACACTAGCACATATTTAATTTTTTCTATGTCATGTACTTACTTTTTATTTATTCTTTCTCACATGTCATGATATGTCTTTCCTATTGATTCTTTCTTACAAGCTATGATAATTATTGTCATGCCTTCTTTGCTTACTATATAGTGTCCTGTCGTGGCGCACTTATGTTACATGTCTTCTTTGCTTACTAGATAGTGATCTGTCGTGGCGCATTCATGTCATATGTCTTCTATGCTTACTAGATGGTGACCCGTCATGGTGCACTCTTGTACATGTCTTTTCTTGCTACATGATAGTGGCATGTCATGGCGCACTCCTTATCTTTCTATAGTAGCTCGTCGTAGCACACTCCTAGCTTCCAGCTTATTATATTTTTTTTGTTGTGGCTTGTTATAGTGCACTTTCTTGTATTGTCTAATTTTGCATATCATGTCTAGGATGGATTCTATGGAATGCCACACCCAAAATTCTAATAAAAATGTTAAGGATTAACAACTAGCTTGATTACCTAGATCATTTGAAGGAAAGACTTTCCGAGTTACCTGCACCCCCTGTTTTACGGTCTTATATATATACACATGGGATTTGGAGCTATATGTCATGATGAGCACTCTTCTAACACACCGTCGAGTGGGGCACCTCCTTAGGACACGTATATTACTGCGGTGTGTCTGCTATACTTATTTTCTTTTAGCCTAGATCAGTCGGGTAGTCTGCAGGAAAGGTAACTGGATCGAATTTCTCAAAAGTACATATGTTAGTAATTAGGATTGTGATAACCCTAGTTAGCTAATGTATAAAGCTGTATTCATTGCTTGGCTATGATTATTGTATGGAGTTCAGTCTAGTCCGAATTTTTTATTATTTTTTATGTCTTACTTTTGTCGATAAATGATTAGAGACTAAGTTCTATTCAGGAGAAGGGTTATAACCCTGGCCCTTGTTTGGTTTACGGGTTGTAACTTGGATTTTGAAATTGTTCCTAAGTCATCTTATAATTTATCGTTTTATACAGTTCTCACATGCTCACATGTTCCAGTTATCTAACATGTTCACATATTTTAGTTATCTAGTATGCTCACATGTCCTAGTTATCTTACATGCTCACATGTCCTAGTTATCTACCATGCTCACATGTCCCAGTTATCTTACATGCTCACATGTACCATTTCTCTTATGTTGTTCAGTTTATCTCACATGTTCATATGCTTCCGTTTAATTCATATGTCCATAGTTTACTTTATGACACATATTATTTACTTTATGCACCATGATGCTTTGCTTATTGTCTTTTCTATTTTTGGGATAAGTGCATTGGTAGTGTACGAGTCTCGATTCGTATTTACTTATTTCTATCTCTATCTGTTGCTATGTTAGTTATTGTCACTCCTGTTTTCTGTTAAACATATTTCCAGTGTACGTATACAAATTTTGACCCATATTTTATTTACTGTATTTCCATATTTCTTTATGTCTTGCCTTGATGTATCTTGACTAGGGTTGACCTTGGGTTGGTTTGGTCCAACTTGACTTGTTATGGATGGCTTGGTTTGGTTTATTTTGATGATTGGTTCAACAAGTTAAACCATCCCCTCTCTTTATAAACCCCCAACTACTTTCTCTCTCTTCCTTTACTCTTCATTACTTCTTTTTCTTCTTCCTCATAACTCTTTCTACCTACCAAGAAACCCTAGGCAAGTGCTAGCTTACTTCAAGAGAGAACTCATTTCTATTTGTTTTATTGTTTTTCCTACATGATTTCAAGATACTTTAGAACTTGGCATTTTTCAATTTGGTAGATATTTTCTTGTAGATCTAAGTTTTGATCATTTTCGGTTTTCTTAGGTTTTGATCTATCAAACCTCTTTATTTTTGAAAACTAATTGTTCCATGTGGTAGAGAATTTCATTTTATCCAAATTTAACCTTTAAAAACCCGGATTTCAATTTATTTGAGTGATTTATGGACTTGGGAAGTTCATGGGTTCATGAACACTTGTTCTCGGATTTGGGGAAGAAGAACAGTGCTGGGCGCATAGCTTGTTATTCGCCCACAGTACTTCTTCCTTGGACGCATAGCCATCTATATACGCCCAAGTCTCCTATGTCTCCTCTGCTTGGGCGCATGGCTTTCCTTATGCGCCCACCTTGCCTTGGAAGTTAGGCTCTCGATTTCTTCCAAGCATCCCCTGACTCCACCCTGTGGGCGCATGCATGTTAGCGCATGCATGTGGGCGCATAGTCATAGGCGTATAGCTTTTGGCGCATGCCTTCCCAAAACCTATGACTCTTTATGATGCGACATGACCTAGGAGCATAGCCGTGGGCGCATGACTTTTGGCGCATGGCCCTAGACACCTAGTCTTGGGCGCACGCCTTACTTGGGCGCATGCCACTCCCAGTGTGTGCCATCCTTTGGCACACGCTCTTCATATACCATGTTGGCCTTAGGCGCATGCTATTCCTGACACCCCATTCGCCCCTTTAAGCTTGATGGGCATACCCCGATGATAGCCTTGTACCATGTTATTATATGTACCACGTGCGTGCTTTGAGCTTGAACACGATCCCAGCATGGCATGTACACTCTCTGATAACTCCTTTAGTGGCCCATCGTGGTGCACTCTTGGTCAAGTAAATTCTCAGCATACAAGTACCCTTTACATGAACACGACATGACAAATGACCTAGCATGATATGATAATCTTAGATAGTGACCCATTGTGGTGCACTCTTGATAAGCAACATGGCATGATAATTCTTGATAGTGGTCCGTTGTGACGCACTCTTGACAAGATAAGTAATCTTGATAAGTAACCTAACATGATAATCTTGATATGTTGTTGCGACGGCTATCTTGACTTGCTAAGTAACCCTTGTCTTGACACCGTGGGTGATCGTTCTTGAATGTGCTCGTATAAGCTACCAGTCTCGTCTCGCATCATATTTAGGACTTGCATCCTTGGTTACCACGGTCAGGGATTCATATTGAATCTGACTAGGTTAATAACTAGATTGATCAAAGTAGTTCATATAGAGAGATGTTTCCAGTTACAAGCAATCCCGTTATCCCGGCTACACCCGATGGACTTGTAGCCTGCCGATGAGTAGGGCACATTTTTAGCCCATTGTCATGTGGGGCACTTCTTGAAACAAGTAATATGCGTACTGTCATGTGTTGCACTCCAAGTCATCTAATAATTCTTGATAATTCTTACATGAACCTCGCCTGGATAACCTGGATAGCTGCAGGGCTTGTGACTGCTGGAACATCTCATTGCATCTTGCTAGTAACTCGGCTTGTGATAACCCTAGTTAGTTAAAGTATCAAGTCGTACTCTTTGCTTGGCCGTAAATGTTGGATGGAGTCCAATCCTGTCTAGTCTTGTCTAGATCCAGTACATGGCTATCTCAGGACATGTTTGCTTACTCTTGGTGATAGATGGTTAGAGACCAGGTTCTGTTCAGGCGAACGGTTACAACCCCGGTCCATGTTTGGTTTACGGATTGTAACCTGGCTTCCAGAATAGTTCATCGTCCTTCCGTCATTTATTGTCCCATTTATATTTTTTGTCTTCTTATTATTACTCTAGTTTATTTTTTGACATGCTGGTTTTAGTTCTTAAGTGAAGCCTCCCTTGTGGCACTTGCTCTTTCTGGGGTCTAACCCAGCTGGTTTTGTATGGCCAGATTTCGGAGTAGCTTCCGAGGATCTCCCAGCCTTCCAGCCAGATGGTGAACACTAGAAGTAATCCTGGTAACGAGTGGATTTATTTTGCTCTCCCGCTCAAATTATAAAATTATTTCTTTTGAGGCATTTAACCACCGAGCAAGTGTTAGCTCGTATTGAATACTTTACTTACTGTCTGCCTACGGGCTGTAACATGATTAACAAATCCTAGGGTTGATCATGTATGACTGAAACTCTTGCTAGTCCTAACATTTTGTATGACTAGCTTCATGATCATCTGAATATGTAATATTTAGGACGCCTTACCTTGTATGTCTGATGATCTAACATCTTGTAACATATATTACTTGCTTAAGATTGAGACACTAGGCTTGTTCTAGACCATAAGAGACTGTTGGCTTGCAGATAAACCCTCATGCATCTAAACAGCCGTGACCGTATATCGAAGTGGATTACACATCTATATACGTAGCTGGCTGTGTCTGTCCCCCGCTCTCCAGTATTCTAGTTTTGGGACGTGACACGGTTTAAGTGGTGGCCCATACAGGTCTTGTAAATCAAGAATGTGTGAGGGTTTTACCGAATAGAAGTCTCAATCAGCACTTGTTACGCCCTAGAACCAGAATACTGGAGAGCGGGGGAATGACTCAGCCAGCTATGTATTACGGGTAGATGGATATCGAATAATACGATCAATGTTGTCTAAAAGACGAGGGGGTGCATACTACATGAAAGTCTCACTATGGTCATTTCACATCTATTGTCTCAATTATTCAAATAAGAAACAGAAATAGAGAACATGTAAGATAAAGCAGTAAGGCGTCCCAAACGCTCAGTCAAAATGTTCTTGATATCTGGCTTTACAAAACATAGTCAGATGATGTAGCAAAGTATACACAATTGTTATCAGCTGCAGTCTGACTTAATTACAATTATGTAAAAGTAAGTACAAGACAATCCGACTAACATGTCGGTGCCAAACGGCAAGGTATTAAGTAAATAACAAAATACGGGGAAGTAAGGAACCCACTCGAGTCCTCCTGCGATCATCCCTCTAGTATTGACCATCTTGGAGGGGGAAGTAAGCTGAGTCCTCGGAAACCGGCTCTAAATCCGGCCATGCAAAACCAGAGAGGTTAGACCTCTAATAGCAAGTACCACAAGGAAGCACGATATGAGGAATTAAAACCAGTAATAAGAGAATATGATAAGTAGATCTCCGCTTGCCACTGGGATTCACATATCCCAACCAAACAAGGTCAGAAGTTGGCCCGTCATGTCCTGACATTCTGATCATCTCAGTTAGGTAACAGAGTATGTGCAGTACACAAACAAATCAATTTAAACGGCCACGCAACTACTACGGCTTGCTACTATGAGTTCCAAGTTATCCTGGAATTTATGCAATAAAGGATTCCTCAGCTCTTACTATGGGCAAGCAAGGCTAGTTTACCCAGTCAATCAATTGCGCCAATCATGAATTAGACGAGTCCCAGCAGGACGCCCGTCATCAATATACAATATACCATAGATAATATAACCAGATACCGCTCCCTGCCCGTGTGGCAGATTTGCAGTATCTGTGGGGACCAACCGACCTGTCGGGCACTACGAGTCCCAAGAGGCCTGCCATGTAAGAACTCAGGAATCCATTCTCTCCATACAATCATTATTTTATATAACTTAATAGTCTCTACGTTGAGTGAAATCCCATACCGTGTATCATGGTCATTCAGAATGAGTACTTCCGTACAAGTACGATATGCCCAACTCTACAACGATACCCGTGTGGTTAGGTTGTAGGTCTTACATAGCGTAATGCAACAATCAAAACTAACCATGGAATAATCATGCCTTGACCATCAAGTACACATGCTGCTTTGGTAGAAAAATAAATAAACAAATTGAAGCCTGCATGTGTGCCTGTATGTCAATATTCGGGATCGGCCAATCGATGATAATAGTTCATAGTTAATATGAACGTGTCTCATTCATTCAATTCAATAAGACGACTAGCCAGTCTCTTAGTTCCAACTAGGAACGCATGATCGATTATTAGTCAAGTAACAGTCGGGGTCAATTCGTGACAAGGCATAAAAGTCAAATTAGTATTAAGCATGGTCGAGTCCATAACTAGTATAAAATAGTTGGTAACATATTCTTGAAGCCAAGGAAAAGATCAACAAATTTTATGTTGGGAGTTGAAAGAAATTCTAGCCACAATTCAGTCAATTAGGACATATAACAGTCAGAAACAACCAAATTATGTATATGCGGCCTATTCTGCGACATGCATACAACCGCGACACCATATGCGCCTACTGCAACATGCGCCTCATGCGGCTCAACTGCGACATGACATGCGCCTACTGCGACATGCGCCTCATACGGCTCAACTGCGACATGATATGCGCCTACCGCGACATGCGCCTCATGCGGCTCAACTGCGACATGATATGCGCCTACTGCGGCATGCGCCTCATGCGGCTCAACTGCGACATGATATGCGCCTACTGCAACATGCGTCTACTGCGACACGATATGTGCCTACCGCGACATGCACCTCATGCGGCTCAACTACGACATGATATGCGCCTACTGCGACATGCTGTTCATGCTGCAGATGAATATAGGAACGAACAAAAAATACTTTTTTGCCATAACTTCCATAAAATAAATCAAAATCTAACTTTTCAAAAGCCAAACTTTAGCAGAATTAAATTCTCTACGACATAAAACAACTTATTTTCGAAAACAACAATGTTTGATAGATCAAAACCCTAAAATTCATATGAAAACCCAAAACTTAAAACTTAGATCTACACCCAACCATCCATGGAAATCAAAAATTTCAAGACCTAAACTTTTAGAGGAAGAGAAGATGAACAACATAGACTAAAAATAAATAGGGATGCATGAAATCCCTCATGGTGTGCAAGATGTACTTGCCACTCACAAGTGGGTTAGGGTTTGGTGGAGGAGTAAATGTGAATGAATGAAGAGAGAGAGTAGAAGAAGAACTTTTATATCAAGGTCAAGTGGATCTCCACCATTCATTCTCTCCACCAAATCCAAGCCATCCATTCCTTTCCATGTTGAACCAAACCGAACCAAGTTGGTTTCCCATGAACCGAAATGAACCAAGAGCCAAGAAAAAGCAGAAAATAAAATACAAAAAATTAATAAGCGTAAAATTGAAGAATTTAAATACAGAATAAATGCATGATAAATATTGAATAAATACATTCAAGAAGTACACGTATAAAATACTTTATTCTGGGAACGGGGAGTGACATCTCTACCCCCCTTAGAAAAATTTTGTCCTCGAAATTTCAGATCCAAGCAGGACAGAAATGTCAGAGCTAGACTAATCGAAGTATAAGTAATTGAGTAAGTAGCTATTCTATAATGTCAAATAGCCAGTAATATATCTATGTTTAACAATCTACGACATCAAGCAATTCTACTCATAAGGTGGCAAGCATGAGGAGTTAAAACAATCAAGATATATAGAGAGAGATATACCTTGTGAGTCAAACAGGTGCGGATACCGTGATCGGATATCATCCTCACGTTCCCACGTTGACTCTCCTAATGAGTGATGACCCCAAGCAACCCGGACAAGGCTAATTGTTCGGTTCTTGAGTATCTTCTCTCTTCGGTCCAAAATGGACACTGGCTGTTCCTCGTAAGACAGGTTGGTACCAATAACTAGCTCGAAATAATCAAGGATATGGCTTGGGTCCGATACATACCTACGCAACTGAGATACATGAAATACGTCATGCACCTCTCGTAACGAAGGTGGAAGGGACAAACGATAAGCAACATCGCCTACCCTATCAAGGATAATGAATGGTCCTACGTATCTCGGACTCAACTTTCCGCGAACCCCAAATCTAATGACCCCACGGGTAGGTGAGATCCGCAAGAACACGTGGTCCCCAACAGAAAACTCTAGCGGCCTACGATGCTGGTCCGTCCAATGACGATGCCGATCCTGTGCAACTCGAAGTCGCTCTCTAATTTCCTTAACCACTTCAACGGTCTGGACAATCATTTCTGGGCCTAGCATCTTCCTCTCCCCGATATCATCCCATGCTAGTGGTGACCTACACTTCTTACCATATAGTGCTTCAAATGGCGTCATCTGGATACTGGCTTGATAACTGTTGTTATAAGAAAACTCAACTAAGTGCAGGTGGCTCTTCCAAGATCTCCTAAAATTTAGGGTACAAGCTCGTAACATATCTTCCAAAGTCTGAATTGTCCTTTCTGATTACCCGTCCGTCTGTGGATGGTAAGCTGTGCTAAATCTTAACTTGGTGCCCAGACTATGATGTAAGCTCTTCCAGAAATATGATGTGAAACGGGTATCTCGGTCTGACACAATACTGACAGGGACTCCATGCTGCCTGACTATCTGTTGCATGTACAACTCTGCCAACTTTTCTGTAGATTGCCCTATTCTGAAAGGAAGAAAGTGTGCCACCTTTGTAAGCCGATCTACTATCACCCAAATAGCATCTTTACCACTTGGTGATCTCGATAAACCAGTCACAAAGTCCATTGTGATGTGTTCCTACTTCCACTCCGGAATAGGAAGTGGTTGCAATAACCCAGCTGGCCTCTGCTGTTCTGCCTTTACTTGCTGACATACCAAGCAACGAAAAACAAATCTAGCTATCTTCCTCTACATCCCGTTCCACCAGAAGTGCTGCTTGATATCTTGGTGCATCTTGGTCCCTCCAGGGTGTATAGAATATTGAGAACTGTGGGCTTCTGTCATAATCTCCTGTCTGATATCTCCACTAGGCACACATAGGCATGATCTAAACCTAAGCGTACCATCTTCATGAATTTGTATCTCCTTTCTGAGTCCTGACTCACATTCTGCTCTAAGCTTCTGAATCTTTGGGTCCTGTGCCTGAGCTGTCTTGATCCTGTCTACCAAGTCGGATTGAACTTGTAAACTTATTAGAACTCCTACATCACTAGAAAGTATAACTTCGATGCCCATCTCCTGAAGGTCTTCTAAGATGTGCTTCTGCGTTGTCAACATAAATGTGCCGCCTCTCCTGCTAAGAGCGTCTGCTACCATATTAGCCTTGCCTGGATGATACTGAAGCTCCACGTCATAATCCTTGATCAGCTCTAACCATCTTCTCTACCTCATGTTCAGCTCCTTCTGAGTAAAGATGTACTTCAGACTTTTATGATCTGTGTACATGTCTACTCGATCACCATATAAGTAATGCCTCCATAGCTTCAAAGCAAATACTACTGCTGCCAACTCCAAATCATGAGTTGGGTAATTCTTCTCATGGTCTCAAAGTTGCCTAGATGCGTATGCTATCACCTTCCCATGTTGCATTAGGACGCACCCAAGTCCTTTTCCTGACGCATCACAATATACTGTAAAACCTTCGGGTCCAACTGGCAATGTAAGAATAGGCGCTGATATCAACTTCTGCTTCAGATTCTCAAATAATGCCTGGCATTCTACCGACCAGACGAATGGTACATCCTTCCGTGTCAAGCGGGTCATAGGCGCTGAAAGCCTTACAAAGTTTGATACGAACCTTCTCACTACCAAAATTTATCATTTTAGCGACGGCCACATCCGTCGCTAAACCGACAGTAATCACTATTAGCAACCGATAACCGACGGATTTTGGCCAAAAAATTCGTCGACAATCAGCTCGTCGCTAATAACGGTCCGTCGCTAAGTTGTCGTCACATGACGGAATAGCGACGGATTGTCGACGTCACAATACGAAGCATTAGCGACGCATTTCCGACGGACTTTCGTCCATTTCAACTATTAAGGATTGAAATGTGTAGGCAATAGCGACGTAAAGTTTCGTTGGTAACCCGTCGTAACAGCGTATCAGATCGTATCATGAAGTCGCTAATCCGTCGGTATTCGTCGGTAGCTAACGACGGATTAGCGACGGTCTTCTGACGGACTATCTGTCGATCAGGTTCTGGAAATGCTTGGCATTTCCAGCACCATGGCGACGGAAGAGTAGTCGCTAATACGTCGTGACCGCGTCGCTACAGCGACGGGTTGCTGACTGATTATCCGTCGCCATGATTCTGAAAATGTCATACATTTCCAGAACCATGCCGACGGATGGTCCGTCGCTACGCGGTCGCCATATAGAGTGACGGATTAGCGGCTGATTATCAGTCGCCCTGGAGATGGATTTCCGTTGCTATTCCGTCGAAGTTTATACCACCAGAACCTTGCCGACGGATAATCCGTCGACCACCCGCTACCTGGAAACAGTTTAAAAACTCCAGATAGCGACGGTTGATCCGTCGAAAACCCGTCGGCAACTGGGATTATCCGTCGCGAAATGGTCACTAGTCCGTCGCTAACTGAGTTTTTTGGGAAAAAAAATTGCAGCACTTTCCCTGTTCACAAATATATGCATAAACCAAACCAATATATAATGCACACCAATTATCCAACAATCACACAGACCAAATATATAATGCACACCAATTATCCAAGAATCACATAGACCAAATATGTACATACGAATTTAATGCACACCAATTATCCAAGAATCACAGACCAAACCAAATTAATATAAAATAAATATCAATTATCCTAAAGAGTAATATAATATCCGGTGCTATAAGTCGATTATAGCACAATTAGTTCAAAGCTCTCACAAATAATCCAAATTTTCTTAATACAACATTTTAAGGAGGAGGTCGATTGTCCGTTCCCGTATTCGACCGACAAATATACTCCTCCACAAGGTACGGAGGCAAGGCGTCGTAGACAGTACTCGAAAGTCGGCGAAGCTGCTCTGCGGACATGAGATCCAGGAGTGCCGTCACAGCCGTAGGCGGTAGCACAGGGGCTTCAGGGTTGAAAGAAAGATGGCCCACGGAAGACGGACCGACACCTGCAGTCGACGGACCAATAGAAGACGGACGAGCACCATCAGCAGACGTATCGACAGCAGCAGACGCAGGCGAAAAGTGCGTGGCAAATTGCTCCCGCAAGGACGACACCGCCTCGTGTAGCTGCGTAAGCTGCGACCTAACATCATCGTCTGCCCGGGCCACGGAAGGAGGCAGTGTCGGTGGAAATCTCTGCGTCGCCATATGCAATGGCCCTAGGGAGTCGACTCCGTACAGGAACCCTTTCTTAAAGCTGTCGATGGTATCTACGAACAAGTCGTTTCGAGCGGCCAAAGAAAAGGGCGTCCGGAAGGGCATCATTTCACCGACATCCTCGGTGTCAGTTAACTGAGCCTGACTAAGGGCCTCACGATACGCAGCCTATCAAATGAATGTGTTTATATTATAAGATTTACCTAAGTTGTAATCTAAATCCTACGTTTCACTAAGTTAAGTGTGAATCCTAAGTTTACCTAAGTTATAGTCCGAATACTTTTAATTCTAAGGTTAATCTCATAAACATAAGTACTTACATCAGTCTCCTTGGCCCTCTCGTCGATGAAGATCCCGTCCTTCCGTCTTTTGTGCGTATGCTGGAACACATCGTGCATGGTGACCGATTCTGGCGCCCTTCCCTCCTTCACCGCCCGTTGGGCCTACATACGAAATTTCCTTAGAAACTAATTAACTCCTTTAATTAATAATACCTAATTCGATAGTGAAATAAATTTACGGTTGCTCACCAGATCTGCAAGTATCGCTGCGTGAGACCTTGATCCCCCCGTATGAAGGCCCACGGCAGATCGGTTCACCTTCGCCTTTTTCGATTTCTCCTTGTACGCAGGGTTATCCATCATGCCTAAGAGGTCCTCATAACACTCCTGCCGGATCCAATTCGGCCTCGTATGCCCCATTTTTAGGTCATGAATCATATCCCGTATCTTCTTCGAGCATGCGCTTCTATAGGTCCTGCGGATCCCCTCCTCGCGATGGGGGGCCACCAATACGTTCTCTAACACAGAAAATCAATTATCACGTAATTTACAAAATGGTTGATTAAAGAATCACATAGACTTAACCAAAAAAAATATAGATATATACCCTCAACTCGTCGAGCCAGACGTACTGCACGTTTGGGGGCACCGACGTAAAGTTGAGGTAGGGACCGTGGAAGTTAGCCCTGATAATTTCTCCAAGGGCCCTGCCAACATTAAACGGAAAAAACCTACAAAGAAGAAATGACTGGATTATTAACTTGAATAAATGAAAGAAATTTAATAAATTAACTTGTCGGAACTCGCCTCTCGGGCCTCTCTGGTGCCGTCGGAGGATCCGCGGGTCCGCGTATGTACTCCCTAGTAACCGGACGGAACCGAGTATGGGGGTACTCCGGGGCCCACTGTGCAGTAATTAGGGCATCCCCTGGTGGATCCGCTGCTGGTGGTTCCGATAGCGGATCGGATTCGCTAGCAGATCCGGACTGATGCCTCGATGAAGTGGTCGATGGAGGGCGGGATGCGTCTATGCCCGGGGTACTCTCCGGGTCGGGCTCGCTCGATGGGGTCACATCCCGGGAACTTTGAATGCGACCACGACCACCAGCACCAGTACGACCACGACCACGACCCGCACCACCACCACCACCACGACCAGCACCACGACCACGGCCAGCCATCATGACCTGTAAATAGAACACATAAACATAATTAACAATATAAAAGTGTAAATAGATATAAAAAACTAAACTAAAATATACATACCACCAGTAGGAAGACGAGTGTCGTCGCGACGAAAAAGACTAGGAGTGTCATCTGCAATAAGTAAATAATCGAATGAAAAAAATATGAATTCACGTAATTGCTTTTATGAGGTCAAACTTAATTCACGTAATTGGAAGGGTTTTTACTATACAACAATATTTAACCTAATCATCGTCTTCATTCTCATCCTCGGCCTCATCTTCATCATCATCCTCCTCATCCTCATCCTCATCCTCATCCTTATCTTTATCGTTGATTTCATCTGTATCCTCATCCCCATCAAATTCTTCTTCTTCTTCTTCTTCTTCTTCTTCTTCTTCTTCTTCTTCTTCTTCTTCTTCTTCTGCCTCAAAATTTGGGACAAGACGCCTCTTTCTTCCCTGGTTGACAGCTAAGTCTTGTGTATCAACCTCTTTCTCCCCTCTATTTTCCTCAACAATATCTTCAACATCCATTGTATCTGAGTGTTGTCCCAAGTATTAGGACTTTTCGATCTCGTCCTCTTGGTATGCTGGGTCTCCAACGTTGAATGTATTTCTAGATTTAATCTTGCATACTGCCCACCAGTCAAATCGATCTCTACGACGCCTTGGGTAGCTTGTATAGTAGACTTGAACAGCCTGATTTGCTATTGTAAATGTATCGGACCCTCTATACCTCATGCGATGATTTATATCGACGAATCCAAATTGTTTATCGATTCTCCAACCGATATTTGGTATCGTATCGAACCACTCACATTTGAACATCACAATATGCATATCATGTGGGCCAGTATATTATAAATCTATAATATTCCAAAGCACTCCATAATAGTCAAAGTTCGGCTCGTCGTCATAGACGGTGCCTCTTATGCAAACACCGGAATCCTTGGTATTGATGCCGTCATTGATAAATTCGACATTTATAGCATTCTGAGTTGACTTAAACCTGAAGCCATTAACGACATAGCATGGCCAAGTCTTTATTTGCTTCTTCGGTCCCAATGCCAGATAACGAATACTGTCATGAGTGAGTGTTGTTTCAGGCAATAAAACCTGTAAACAAATATTTACAATTTAAATGTTTCAGATTATATATTAATAATCTCAATTATAATCATAGTTACTTACGTATTTGCGAAACCATGACGGAAATGTACAATCAACCTCTCTTTGAAGTCCCTCATCGGTAATATCGGGTCTCCTCATTTTGATTTCATCTCTAAATACACTATTAGAGAAAATAAGAATATATAAGTGTAGTCACTTACTTCTTCAAATTCGAGATTATAACGAGTGCAAGTGTACTGACTAACTTCTCCAAATCTCTCACTTCTTGTATGTCACAGTTTAACAAGACATATCGGTGAGCGGCATCATACTCGTCGTCTGTCAACCACCGTCGTTTACTAGCCCCAACAAGCTTGCCCCTTACATTGAATCTTCCTCCATCCTCAACGTCCTCATCATTCCTTTGAGGTCTATTTCGATTTGTTTTAATATGAGTATCGAAATAAATGGAGCAGAAGTTTGAAACCTCTTCGATAAGATATGCTTCGCATATCGAAGCCTCTATATGAGTTTTGTTGCCAACTTTCTTCTTTAGATGGTGTAGGTATCTAGAGAGACAAATTATTTTGAGAATTAAGAAAGAATTTTAAAATAAATGGAAATTTAGCTTAAATTATATCGATATTTATGTACCTTTCAAATAGGTACATCCATCGATAATGAACAGATGCACCGACACGGGCTTCGTATGCTAGATGAATCGGTAGATGTTCCATGCTGTCGAAGAAGTAGGAGGAAATATTTTCTCCAACTTGCAAATTGTTAAGATAATCTTCTCCTCAAGTTCAACCATGTGTTGCACAGTCAACTTAGTTGAACAAATATCCCTAAAAAATATTGATAGTTCGGCCAACGGAACCCATACAGCAGAAGGCAACAACTCTTTCAAAGCAATGGGCAGTAATCTTTCCATAAACACGTGGCAATCATGACTCTTCATTCCCGTTAGCTTGCGTTCATTGAGGTCAACGCATCTAGACAAATTTGACACATAGCCGTCGGGAAATCTTAAAGTAGATACCCACTTGCAGATTATTAATCTATCTTCCTTGCTCAATGTGTATTGTGCTATCGGCTTACTTAATTGTCCAGCAGCTCCCCTTTGTATCAAGTTCAGATAAGGACGCTTGCATATCTCGGCAATGT
The DNA here is from genome assembly GCA_029216955.1 of Iris pallida. Lineage (NCBI taxonomy): Eukaryota > Viridiplantae > Streptophyta > Magnoliopsida > Asparagales > Iridaceae > Iris > Iris pallida. The sequence continues at coordinate 62,888 of JANAVB010033171.1, read as the reverse complement.
CTTGTCTTGCTTTGGGATTGTCCTTCGTCTTTCCTTTAATGTCCATGACGGTATTGAAGACATTATCGAACACATTCTTTTCGATATGCATAACATCAAGATTATGCCTTATAAGATTATCTTTCCAATAAGGCAAGTCCCAGAAGATATTCCGTTTGGTCCAGTTATGGGTTTGTCCGAACCCATCGACACGATTGTTCGATGGATCTTCCATTACAGCGGGAAAATCCTTTACATCTTCCCAAATATCGTATCCCGATAATCTGGCAGGCGGATGAGAAAATTCTTGTTTTCCAGCTCTGAATGCGTCCTTGTTCTTTCTCCAAGGATGACTCGCGGGCAGAAATTGACGATGGCAATCAAAGAAAGAAGTTTTTCCTCCATGCTTAAGGCGGAACGCCTTACTATTTTGCATGCATATCGGACAAGACAGGATGCCGTGAGTACTCCATCCCGACAGCATACCGTATGCGGGAAAATCATTGATTGTCCACATCAGTGAAGCTCTCATCTGAAAGTTCTGTTTCCTGGAAATATCATACGTCGCGGCGCCGATCTCCCACAGCTGTTTTAGCTCATCCACCAATGGCTGTAAATATATATCGATATTCTTCGTCGGATTTTTGGGACCCGGTATGATAGCTGTCAAGAACATATAAGGAGTCTTCATACACATCCATGGTGGCAGATTGTAAGGGGTCAGAATGACCGGCCAGCAGGAGTATTGAGATCCCGACTGCCCGAAAGGGGCGAATCCATCAGAACATAGCCACATGCGTACATTTTTGGGCTCTGCAGCAAAATCTGGATAGCGAAAATCGAAATATTTTCACGCCTCTCCATCCGAAGGATGTGACAATTCTCTATCGTCCTTTGTGCGTTCTTCGTTGTGCCATATCATGTGTTCTGCTGTATTCTGAGACATATACATCCTCTGCAAGCGCTTTGTGATCGACAAGTAATGCATATACTTGTAAGGACGTCGTTTTCTAGTTGACTTTCCTTTTCCCCTGACTTTCTTGTAACGATCCGCATTACAGAAGCGAAAACTTTCTACATCTTCGTTCTCCTTATAGTACAACATGCATCCGTTGCGACAACAATCTATCTTGTCGTACCCCAGTCCCAGTTGTCGGACCATCATCTTCGACTTGTAGAAGTTTTTTGGAAGCTCTTTTGATTCCTTCGGTAACACCTCCTTCATTAGTTGTGTAATCCGATCATAGCAAATTTGTGGCAAGTTAAAATCGGACTTTATGTTCAATAACCGCATCGTCACTGACAGTACGGAATGTGGATCACAACCAGGATATAAAAAAGTTTCAGCATCCTGAAACATATCATAGAACTCCTTTGCCTCGGGATTAGGATCCTCTGGATCAAAATTAGGCCCTGCCGCGTCGTACACGATATCTTGTGCAAGGTTCTGCACGTCTCCATAATCAACGGAGCATTCGTCGTCATCGACGACAAAATCCGCTGCAGCATTATCATCAAAAGCATAAGTAGCAGCATTCGCAACCTGTCTTTCGGCATATAGTTCACCTTGCGATGACCACAGGCCGTAGTCACGTACGAAACCCTTACGGGTCAAATGATCTCTTACACTCACCACTTCTTTGTAACGTCTATTGCGACAATTACGACATGGACACTTGATTTTGTTACCGTCCATAAACTGAGCTTTGCTCATGGCATACTTAAGAAACACTTCCACGCCTGCCTGAAAATCGTCATTCACATCTATTCTACTCTCGTGTTGTCGTTTGTATATCCATGTACGATCAACGAAATAACGATCCATCACAGATTAGATGTAAAAATCTGTATAGTAAGACAAACTAAACAGAATTAGTATATAATCATGTAACTGGTGGATCCGCTAGTATTCTAGCTCGAGAAGAGAAAAATATAAATACAGTTGTTACTAATAGTTCGATACCGATAGTGCGATACCGATACCGATACCGATAGTGCGATACCGATACCGATACCGATAGTTCGATACCGATAGTTCGATATCGATAGTGCGATACCGATACCGATAGTGCGTTACCGATACCGATACCGATAGTTCGATACCGATAGCATGGTTTAAAGTATCGGCCGATACCGATTCGATACGGCCGATACCGATACGGTTTGGCATGTTCCGATCCGATACCGACCGATACCAAATATTGACCGATACCGACTATGGAGGTCTTTGTTCCTGTCAATTCGGCAAAACCAATCGGTAAGGATGACTACTATTTCATATAATTTCAAAACTACTAAGAAATAACGCTGAAATACTTAAAATTATGCCTAAATGTATAAAATATATGTTTTTAAATGTAAATAATTTATTAATAATTATTTGTTTTTCGATACCAAAGTCAGATACTCCGATACGATACCGCCGATACTACCGATATCGCCGATACCAATACTCATAGGAATAGTCCGAAACCGATTCCGATACCGATTGTGAACCTTGACCGATAGTACGATACCGATACCGATACCGATAGTGCGATACCGATACCAAACTAAGTCAATCTATCTATTTCTAAATTGCAAGAGTCCACTTCTAGGATATGGGAGCTATATCCTAAATATCTAGTCTAAAATTGACTTGGTTAGGATACTAGAGTGTCCTTATTATCTAGCAAGCACTACCTTAATCTAGTCACACTAGCATTAATTACCTATAATTTCTACCATGTCTACAATCACACATTACACCCCAAGCCGTCACGCATGCTAATTATAATAGGCACATATATATGTATATCACAGTTAGATGTATAGACCATGAACCCAAACACTGACTTATGCAGATGAAGAACTCGTACTGTCCTTGACACAGTGAACCTATACACCATGAACCCAAACTCCATATTCACATTTACTAATCCAAACACCACCAAACTAATGGATAACACCCAATATGGATAACACATTATTTAGCCAATATATAAACTCAGATGAATTTGATAAGCAAAGCCCCCCGCCGCCCCCGACCAAAGCCCCCCGCAACAAGCCCGCCGCCCAGCCCCCGACCAAAGCCCGCCGTCCCAAGCCCGCCGCCCAGCCCCCGACCAAAGCCCGCCGCCCCAAGCCCGCCGCCCAGCCCCCGACGCCCCCGCCCCAAGCCCGCCGCCCAGGCCCCGACGCCCCCGCCCCAAGCCAGCCGCCCAGCCCCCGACGCCCCCGCCCCAAGCCCGCCGCCCAGGCCCCGAAGCCCCCGCCCCAAGCCCGCCGCCCAGCCTCCGATGCCCCCGCCCCAAGCCCGCCGCCCAGCCACCGACGCCCCCGCCCCAAGCCCGTCGCCCAGCCTCCGACACCCCCGCCCCAAGCCCGCCGCCCAGGCCCCGACGCCTCCGCCCCAAGCCAGCCGTCCAGCCCCCGACGCCCCCGCCCCAAGTCCGCCGCCCAGGCCCCGACGCCCCCGCCCCAAGCCAGCCGCCCAGCCCCCGACGCCCCCGCCACAAGCCAGCCGCCCAGCCCCCGAAGCCCCTGCTCCAAGCCCGAATGTCCCCAAGCCCTCCGCCCCCGCTGCCCCTACGTCGACACCGCGACAAACACACACACACACACACACAGAGAGAGGATTACCTTCGGGAGAGAGAGGAGAGGACGTCGTCGCCGTTCACCGAAGCCGCACGAGAGAGAGAGAGAGAGGAGAGAGATTGAATTTGGAGGGAATGCCAAAAGTTTCCCCCACCTTTTCATTTAAGTCTGGAACGTAAATGTAGCGACGGAATAGCGACTGCTAATAATCCGTCGCCAGGTAGTCGCTATTATTGATTATCCGACTGAATATCCGTCGCTACGTAGTCGAAGATATGTCCCGCCAATTCTCTACACAATTCCCGCTAAATAATCGACTACGTCGCGACGACCGAAGATCCGTCGCTATAACACCGACACTCTAGCGATGGATGTGCGACCTTTCCTCCCCCTAAAATTAAAATAAAAATTGCAAAGGCTTGTAGTCGGTAATCAGTCGCTGAGCGGCCACGAAACCGTTGCTAATACCGACAGAATAATTCCGTCGCTAATAATCCGTCGCTAAATGAGCGTATTTTGGTAGTATCTATAATATCCTGCCAATCCCAAGAAACTCCGCACGTCAGCTACGGTCTTGGGTACTGGCCAACTTTCTACTGCTTCTACCTTCTTGGAATCCACTGCTACTCCAGCTCCTGATATGATATGACCCAAAAATAAAATGTGATCCGACCAAAACTCACATTTGCTGAGCTTGGCATACAACTGGTTCTCTCTCAAAACCTGTAACACTTTTCTGAGGTGGTCTTCATGCTCCTCTTCACTGGCAGAATATACGAGAATGTCGTCAAAAAATACAACGACAAACTGATCTAAGTATGGCATAAAGATACGGTTCATCAAATCCATAAATATTGCTGGAGCATTGGTCAAACCAAACGGCATTACTAAGAATTCATAATGCCTATACTTCGACCTGAATGCTGTCTTGGGGATATCCTCCTTCCGAACCCTCACTTGATGATACCCTGAGTGAAGATCTATCTTGGAGAAAACTCTAGCTTTGCTCAACTGATCAAACAAGTCGTCGATCCTGGGTAGTGGGTACTTGTTCTTTACTGTTGCCGCGTTAAGCTTCCTGTAATCAATGCACAATCTGGATGACCCATCCTTCTTTCCCACAAGTACCACTGGTGCTGCCCATGGTGATATGCTAGCTTGGATGAACTTCTTCTCCTTCAGTTCCTCTATGTGCTAATATACCTTGGCCTGCTCTGAATCTGCCATTCTGTAAACTCGATCTGATATCGGTTTAGTTCCAGGTGCCAATTCTATACTGAACTCAATATCTCTAATCGGTGGTAGACTTGGAAGTTCTTCAGAAAATACGTCTAAAAACTCTTCAACTACCTTCGGAACCTGAACTTCTTCCATCGTCGTTATTACTCCCTGCTCTTGTTGAGTTTCTATGGATCTGACTAAGGTGAATCTCTTCATGCCTGGAATATCAAAAGATACACTCCCACTACGACAATCTATTATCGCATGACTGTCTTTCAGCCAGTCCATGTCTAAGATAACGTCGAAATTTCTAACAGAAAATTCTATCAACTGGGCGGGTAAGGAGTGCCCGCAAACTACAACGCTACACGCTAAAATAACTCTACTAACTCCTACGAGCCCATTGCCAGTGAATATATTCAACCTCCCTGGCAATGCCTCGAACCCTATTCCTAGCCGTGTCGCAAATTGTGCAGATATAAATGAGTGTGATGCTCCTGAATCAAACAATGCTACTGCGGGATATGAGGCGACGAGAATGTTACCTGCCACAACATCTTCCGATGCTAATGCCTCCTCCAAGGACAGAGTGAATGCCTGCCCTCGACCTCCTTGTTGGTTCCCATGTTACGGCCTAGCCTGGTGCTGCTGCTAGCCCATGCCTTGATGATGCTGGGGTGGTCTATGCTGGTGTTGCTGCATCGGCGGTCCCTGCTGCCGAAACATCTGAGCCTGTGGCATTAACGGATGCTGGGCCAATGGTCTCACTGCCACTGCGGGTCCTCGATACTGTCCTGCCCCTGGTGCTGGCAGAGCAGGAAACTGCTGTACTGGTCCTCCTGCCCTCGAATTCATGGGACATGTGGTAACCCGATGATCTGGATTTCCACATATCAAACACAGTCCGTTCAATGCCCGACACACATCTCTAGTATGCCCCATCTTTCCACAATAAGTGCAGCCCGCTGGGGGTTGCTGATTCTTTCTCTGTTGCTGTTGCTGTTGCCTAGGTGGTGCTGGCCCTCGCATTGCTACATCGTGAATGCGAATGCCAAGGGATGGTACTGTTGTTCGGGGTGCTGCTCCCCCTCCTTCTTCAATCTGACTGTGGGATCTCTTCTGACCCCCAGTCCTGGCCGCAATCCTCTGAACGGTGATCTCATGCCTTCGGGTTGCCGTCAATACTTCGTCAAAAGTCTGATAATTGTGCCCCTCTATCAATTGCAAGAGCTCAATGTGAAACCCTTGCTGGAACCTCATAGCCCTCTGGCTTTCTGTTGCTACCATCTCTGGGGCAAACCTGCTCAATCTGCAGAACTCCGCTGCATAAGCATCTACCGTCTTGCCGGCCTGCTTGAGGTTGATAAACTTCTGTTGTAGCTCAAACTGTGCCACAACTCCATAGTACTTCGTCTTGAATCTTACGGTAAAATCGTCCCAAGCAACAGGACGTCTGATGCCCACTTCCTCTGATTCCCACCAATCACGTGCGAGATCCTAAAGTAACAACTTCACTTGATCCACACGTTCTTCTGCCGGTACCTTAGCGACTGTCAAAATAGCCTCAATATCCTTAAGCCATACATCTGCTGAGATGACATCCTCCGTGTCTTCAAAACGGCGGGGGTTGAACTTGTAAAACCTGGCTGATGCTCCTGAATCTGTCCTCGCCCCTCTTTCCAAAGCTGTCTGCAATCCTTGATTGAGTAATACATTCTGCTCTTGTAACTGAGCGTGCATGCGCTGCTGGGCTAATATCTGATGTTGTTGAGTAGCCATCATCCCTCTCATGATCTCCAGAAGGGCTGGTGTGTCCATTTCCGCAGGGGTGGATGGAATTGTTGGTGGTGGTGGAATCTCCGAATACTGTGATCCAGCTGCTGCTTCCACTATTACTTCTTCTTGGATAGTCTCTTGAGTTAGTACCGGCCCTTGTTGCTGACCAACATGGTCAGGTTGTCCATATTGCTCTTGTTATTGTTGTCCAGTCCTGGCAGATGTGGACGAAGTACCCCTAAAAAAAGGGACAAAAGAACAATCAAACGATCGGACAGGAAGGATCAATGAAGTCAAAGGATACCGGAATGTCAAGCTAGAGCCGAGAGTAACGAATCATGAGATCAAGGGGGAACATGGATGATTGAGACATCCTATAAATTAAAACACTCCACAAGTCTAAAATCAGACCTGCATGGGCCACCACTAAAACCTTGTCACGCCCCAGAATACTGGAGAGCGGAGGAATGACTCAGCCAGCTACGTATTACGGGTAGATGGATACCGTATAATACGATCAATGCTGTCTAAAAGATGAGGGGGTGCATACTACATGAAAGTCTCACTATGGTCATTTCACATCTATTGTCTCAATCATTTAAATAAGAAACAGAAATAGAGAACATGTAAGATAAAGCAGTAAGACGTCCCAAATGCTCAGTCAAAATATTCTTGATATCTGGCTTTACAAAATATAGCCAGATGATGTAGCAAAGTATACACAATTGTTATCAGCTGCAGTCTGAATTAATTATAATTATGTAAAAGTAAGTAAAAGACAATCCGACTAACATGTCGGTGCCAAACGGCAAGGTATTAAGTAAATAACAAAACGAGCGGGGAAGTAAGGAACCCACTCGAGTCCTCCTGTGATCATCCCTCTAGTATTGACCATCTTGGAGGGGTAAGTAAGCTGAGTCCTCGGGAACCGGCTCTAAATCTGGCCATGCAAAACCAGAGAGGTTAGACCTCTAATAGCAAGTACCACAAGGAAGCACGATATGAGGAATTAAAACCAGTAATAAGAGAATATGATAAGTAGATCTCTGCTTGCCACTGGGATTCACATAACATCACGACACTTCGAACCAACCTCCCAACCAAACAAGGACAGAAGTTGGCCCATCATGCCCTGACATTCTGATCATCTCAGTTAGGTAACAGAGTAGGTACAGTACACAAACAAATCAATTTAAACGGCCATGCAACTACTACGGCTTGCTACTGTGAGTTCCAAGTTATCCTGGAATTTATGCAATAAAGGATTCCTCAGCTCTTACTATGGGCAAGCAAGGCTAGTTTATCCAGTCAATCAATTGTGCCAATCATGAATTAGACGAGTCCCAGCGGGACGCCCATCATCAATATACAACATACCATAGATAATATAACCAGATACCGCTCCTGCCCGTGTGGCAGATTTACAGTATCTGTGGGGACCAACCGACCTGTCGGGCACTACGAGTCCCAAGAGGGCTGCCATATAAGAACTCGGGAATCCATTCTCTCCATGCAATCATTATTTTATTTAACTTAATAGTCTCTACGTTGAGTGAAATCCCATGCCGTAGATCATGGTCATTCAGAATGAGTACTTCCGTACAAGTACGATATGCGCAACTCTACAACGATACCCGTGCGGTTAGGTTGTAGGTCTTACATAGCGTAATACAACAATCAAAACTAACTACGGAATAATCATACCTTGACCATCAAGTACATATGCTGCTTTGGTAGAAAAATAAATAAACAAATTGAAGCCTGCATGTGTGCCTGTATGTCAATATTCGGGATCGGCCAATCGATGATAATAGTTCATAGTTAATATGAACGTGTCTCATTCATTTAATTCAATAAGATGACTAGCCAGTCTCTTAGTTCCAACTAGGAACGCATGATCGATTATTAGTCAAGTAACAGTCGGGGTCAATTCGTGACAAGGCATAAAAGTCAAATTAGTATTAAGCATGGTCGAGCCCATAACTTGTATAAAATAGTTGGTAACATATTCTTAAAGCCAAAAAAAAGATCAAGAAATTTTATGTTGGAAGTTGAAAGAAATTCTAGCCACAATTCAGTCAATTAGGACATATAACTGTCAGAAACAACCAAATTATGCATATGCGGCCTATTCTGCGACATGCATGCAACCACGACACCATATGCGCCTACTGTAACATGCGCCTCATGCGGCTCAACTGCGACATGACATGCGTCTACTGTGACATGCGCCTAATGCGGCTCAACTGCGACATGATATGCGCCTACCGCGACATGCGCCTCATACGGCTCAACTGCGACATGATATGCGCCTACTGCGGCATGCGCCTCATGCGGCTCAACTGCGACATGATATGCGCCTACCGCGACATGTGCCTCATGCGGCTCAACTGCGACATGATATGCGCCTACTGCGACATACGCCTCATACGGCTCAACTGCGACATGATATGCGCCTACCGCGACATACGCCTCATGCGGCTCAACTGCGACATGATATGCGCCTACTGCGACATGCGCCTCATGCGGCTCAACTGCGACATGATATGCTCCTACCGCGACATGCGCCTCATGCGGCTCAACTACGACATGATATGCGCCTACTGCGACATGCGCCTCATGTGGCTCAACTACGATATGATATGCGCCTACCGCGACATGCGCCTCATGCGGCTCAACTGCGACATGATATGCGCCTACTGCGGCATGCGCCTCATGCGGCTCAACTGCGACATGATATGCGCCTACTGCGACATGATATGCGCCTACTGCAACATGCGCCTTCTGCGACACGATATGCGTCTACCGTGACATGCGCCTCATGCGGCTCAACTGCGACATGATATCCGCCTACTGCGACATGCTGTTCATGCTGCAGATGAATATAGGAACGAACAAAAAATACTTTTTTGCCATAACTTCTACAAAATAAATCCAAATCTAATTTTTCAAAAGCCAAACTTTAGTAGAATTAAATTCTCTACAACATGGAACTACTTATTTTCGAAAACAACAATGTTTGATAGATCAAAACCCTAAAATTCATATGAAAACCTAAAACTTAAAACTTAGATCTACACCCAACCATCCATGGAAATCAAAAACTTCAAGACCTAAACTTGTAGAGGAAGAGAAGATGAACAACATAGACTAAAAATAAATGGGGATGCATGAAATCCCTCATGGTGTGCAAGATGTACTTGCCTCTCACAAGTGGGTTAGGGTTTGGTGGAGGAGTAAATGTGAATGAATGAAGAGAGAGAGTGGAAGAAGAACTTTTATATCAAGGTCAAGTGGATCTCCACCATTCATTCTCTCCACTAAATCCAAGCCATCCATTCCTTTCCATGTTGAACCAAACCGAACCAAGTTGGTTTCCCATGAACCAAAATGAACCAAGAGCCAAGAAAAAGCAGAAAATAAAATACAAAAAAATTAATAAACGTGAAATTGAAGAATTTAAATACAGAATAAATGCATGATAAATATTGAATAAATACATTCAAGAAGTACACGTATAAAATACTTTATTCTGGGAACGGGGAGTGACAGCACTCGTCTTTGATCTCTACTCGTGTCTTCTAATCTTTCTGAAATCTTGACCTGATAACATGTTTAAAATCATTCACCCATCTTGGTCCTTCCTTATTGTTCCCCATGTCATTGCTTCAGTGGCATTATTACTACCGATCAGCCGGGAGGAGCTCAACCAGCACCCAGCAGCAATAAGAAGACCAAGCCCATCACTCGGGAGCAGCATCCCGAGCCATGCACCCTAATAATCCGAGCCCCCAGTTCAGCCAGTCCAGCCTGCAGAGTCCGACAACTGGGTCTTAATTGGATTTATCAGGGAATTGCTTGCATCGCAGGATCGTCGAGGTGATGCCCTGCACCAGACAGTAGAGTTAGCCATGGGCAGAGTGGGTTACCAAGGTAATAGTACAGCCAACAATTTTAAGCACTTGAACCCTCCCTTCTTTGACGGTAGCGAGGACGCGATTGCAGCTGATGCCTGGCTCCAGGACATCGAGATTATCTTAGAAGCAGTCAAGACTCCAGAGGAAGAGAAGGTGGCCGTAGTACGCCTATAATTATTGGACTTAGCCAGCACATGGTAGGCGACGTTAGCAGTCGGATTGGCGACGCCTGTCCCATGGACGATATTCAGTGACAAGTTTCAGACCAAGTACTTTGATACAGTGGCTCGATATGATCTGCAGAAGAGATTCACCAATTTAAAGCAGATGAGCAGGACGGTTGATGGATATACGGCCAAGTGTTCAAGACTGAGTCGGTTTACTCCTACCTTGGTGGCAACCGAGTTAAATCGAGCGCAACAGTTTCAGCAGGACTCCACCTAGAGATTATTCTAGCTGTGGAGCAGTTCGAGCATCAGATTTTTGATGTTATTTTGAGAGCAGCCAAGAGGCATGAGTTTACCTCTCAGAGGATAGTAGATAGAATCGGATGCAGAAAGAGGTCCCATAGACAGATGAGTCTGTCCTCCACACCAGCCCCGCAGCTAGGATTTTATCGATTGGAGTTCTCCGAAGGGCGAATTCAGTTACATTGGTTCAGCATTCAACAACGATGTACCATCAGCAACAGAAGTAGAAGCAGTCTTCCATAATGGACTACTCTCATTGTGGAAAGCCAGGACACGTTGTTTCGGAGTGTCGCAGAGCACAAGGATTGAGCTTGGCTTGTGGGGCACCGAACCACAAGATAGGGTCTTATCCGAATAGAGCCAGTTCATCATCACCAAATCTAACTAGTCCCTCGGTTAGGGGACCAGCCCCAGCACCAGCCCCAGTACAGCAGTAGTACCAGTTTTCGAGGCTATTGCCGCCTCAGGCTCAAGTTTTCCAGCAGCAAAGGCCACAGCAGTATGCTCAGGCCCACGCCCAGATGCAGAACAGGCAGAGAGGTTTCCATCATAGGGGACCAGCATCCAGAGGGCAAGGTTAAGAGATGGCTCTGACCGTGGAGAAAGAATTGGCATCAGGTGAGGTGGTGGTAGGTACCATTCTCGTTAACCCTTTTCCAGCATTAATATTATTTGATTTGGGTGCATCGTATTCATTTATGTCTGCATGATTCACAAGACGAGTAGGACTGGAGCCCGAGTCATTATCAGTAAGACTCAATATACTTACTGGTAATAGTCTTGTGGGAGTAGATAGAGTCTTTTCCAAGTGTAGAATCGTAGTAAGCGGTAGAGAATTTTCTGCTAGATTGATAGAATTTTTGATGGTCGACTATGATGTGGTCCTAGGAATGGATTGGTTGAAGGAGCAATACGCAAGAATAGACTACCATATTGGCAGGATTATTTTTGGTATTACAGGCGAACCAGAGTTTTTATTTTCCAGAGGCGAAGTAGAACCTTCTCCACCAGTATTGCGGATGGTTGTAGCAGAGGCAGTTCAGTTTCCCAGAGCTGTTGAAGAGTTCCCTGACGTATTTTTCGAAGAGCTTCCAGAAATACCCCCAGAGAGAGAGATAGAGTTCACCATTGATTTGCTTCCAGGGACGGCACCGGTATCAAAGAGAGTCTACATGATGGCACCTTCAGAGTTTGAGATTTTGTAGAAGATGATTGAAGAACTCAGAACCAAGGGATTCATTCATGCTAACGGATAGCCTTGGGGAGCCCCGATGCTTCTTGTGAAAAAGAAGGATGGTACGTCAAGATTATGTGTTGATTATCGTACCTTGAACTCTGTAACAATCAAGAACAGATATCCTCTTTCAAGGATAGATGACTTATTTAATTAGCTCAGGAGAGCGACGGTATTCTCAAAGATTGACTTGCGATTAGGGTACCATCAAATCAGAGTTACAGAGCAAGACATCCAAAAGACAACATTCAGATCAAGATATAGACATTAGGAGTTTCGTGTTATGCCATTTGAAGCAACCAATGCACCAGCCGTATTCATGGACCTCATGAATTGTATCTTCATGCCTTATTTGGATCAGTTTGTGATAGTGCTTATAGACGACATCTTGATCTATAGTAAGAAAAAGCGAAGAATGAGCAGCATCTGAGAGTGGTCCTTCAGATCCTCAAAGAGAGTTGTACGCAAAGTTCAGTAAGTACGAGTTTTGGCTTGACTGCATATCGTACTTGGGTCATATTATCACCAGAGGTAGAGTGGAAGTGGACCCCCAAAAGATAGTGGCTATAGAGTCATGGCCAGTACCCAGTACAGTCGTCGAAGTTTGTAGTTTTTTTATATTGGCCGACTATTACCGGTAATTTATTTCAGACTTTGCTCGGATTTTAGTACCAATGACTCAGTTGATCCGCAAGGATGTACAATTTACTTGGACAGCAGAGTGTCAGATTTTATTTGAGAAGTTGAAGCGAGGCTTGATGATGGCACCCATTCTCACGCTTCCAGATAGGACAGGAGGATTTTCAGTCTATTATGACGCTTCCGACAAGGGATTAGGATGTGTCTTGATGCAGCATGGTAAGGTAGAAGCTTATGCATCATGTCAGCTTCATGATCATGAGAGGAATTATCCAAACCATGACTTGGAGTTAGCAGCGGTAGTTTTCATACTTAAGCTATGGAGACATTATCTGTATGGAGATCGGGTGAAGATTTTCACCGACCACAAGAGTCTTAAGTATGTGTTTACTTAGAAGTGTCTTAACATGCGTCAGAGGAGATGGCTAGAGCTACTTGTGGATTATGACATCAACCTGCAGTATCATCCTGGGAAGGCCAACGTAGTAGCAAATGTATTGAGCAGAAGAGCTGAAGTTTATTTCCTAACAGAGCAACCAGATTTATTAGCAGACCTTCAAAAGATGGGGATAGAGATAGTTCTCCCTACCAATGTGGCATTAATGTCCAGCATACAAGTTCAGTCCGACATAGTTGAGAGGATCAAGATGGCACAATCAGTAGATTTCAAGCTACAACGGCTTAGGGCAGAATATGAAGCAGGACGAAGACCCGAGTTATGCATTCATGAAGATGGTACACTCTGTCATGGAAGGCGTCTTTGTGTACCTATTGGTGATATCAGACAGAAGATCATTACAGAGGCTCATAGTTCTCAGTATTTAATTCATCTTGGTGGTACGAAGATGTACCAAGACATCCGTCAGTACTTCTGGTAGAATGGCATGAAGAGGAAGATAGTCCGATTTGTCTCCCGATGTTTAGTTTGCCAACAAGTTAAGGCTGAACATCAGAGACCAGCTGGACTTCTTCAACCATTATCGATCCCGAAGTAGAAGTAGGAGCATATAACCATGGACATTGTAACTGGGTTACCTAAATCCCCGGCTGGTAGGGATGCTATATGGGTTATCGTTGATCGTCTTACGAATGTAGCTCATTTTCTTTCCTTCAGAATTGGTCAGTCGAGTGCCTGTTAGTATCATATCAGACAGATTGTCAGATTACATAGAGTGCCTGTTAGTATCATATCAGACAGAAATTCCAGATTCACATCGCACTTTCGGCAGAGTCTTCAAGAGAGTTTGGGGACTCATTTCAAGTTCAGTTCAGCATATCATCCGCAGACAGATGGTCAGTCAGAACGCACGATCCAGACTCTTGAAGATATGTTGCGATCTTGTACGCTGGACTTTGATAGTTCATGGGAAGATCACCTACATCTCGTGCAGTTCTCTTACAATAACAGTTTTTAGGCCAGTATCCAGAAGGCACCTTTTGAGGCCCTGTATAGCAGAAAGTACAAATCTCCTTTAGCCTAGGATGATTTTGATGAGAGACAGATGCTTGGTCCAGAGATGATCACGCGAACTATCGAGGTGGTCAGGCAAGTCAGAGATCATCTTCGATTTGTCCAAGATCGTCAGCGCCATTAGACCGATTCTCATCAGCGTCCCCTTGAATTTTCTATCGACGACCACGTATTCCTCAGGATCTCGTCTACCCGTGGTGTCATTCGATTCAGCGTACGGGGAAAGCTTAGTCCTAGGTATATAGGGTCGTTTGACATTCTTGAGCGAGTAGGTGATGTGTCATATCGTCTCGTTCTTCTGCCATCGTTACGAGAGGTACAAGATATCTTCTATATATCCCAATTACGACGGTATATCCCAGATCCGAGTCATGTCCTTGATCATTCGGAATTGGTTGTTGGTACCAACCTTTCATATGAGGAAAGACCCGTATGCATATTGAACCGGAGAGAAGATACTCAAGAACAAGACTATTAGTCTAGTCCGTGTTGCTTGGGATCATCACTCTTTGGGTGAGTCAACGTGGGAATGTGAGGATAATATCCGATCGCGATATCTACACCTATTTGACTCATAAGGTATAATGTCTTTCTTATGCCTTATGCTTTTAAAATTCCTTGCTTGCATGAATGATTGCTTGATTGGTTGCTAGTCGTAGATGGCTTGTGCTTTAGTATAGCTTGCCCCGATATCTCTAGCCTCTTGATTAAATTTCGAGGACAGAATTCTTTTAAGGTGGGTAGAGTTGTCACTCCTATTTTTTGTTATACGTATTTCCAGTATACGTATACGAATTTTGACCCGTATTTTATTTACTGTATTTTCGTATTTTTTTATGGCTTGCCTTGATGTATCTTGACTAGGGTTGACCTTGGGTTGGTTTGGTCTAACTTGACTTGTTATGGATGGCTTGGTTTGGTTTATTTTGATGATTGGTTCAATAGGTTGAACCATCCCCTCTCTTTATAAACCTCCAACTACTTTCTCTCTCTTTCTTTACTCTTCATTACTTTTTCTTCTTCCTCATAACTCTTTCCACCTACCAAGAAACCCTAGGCAAGTGCTAACTTGCTTCATGAGAGAACACATTTCTATTTGTTCCAT
>JANAVB010033171.1:0-42500 GCA_029216955.1 Iris pallida | reverse complement strand
TTTTCTCAGTCCACAAACAAAAATAAGCCTACCTACGTATCCCAAAAATCTACAATTCCAAAAAGGCCCAAAACCTATGCAAATTTGGTTTATTCCTTACTGTTCTGAACCAGCAGAGCTCTGACCGAGTTCGGCTCGAGTTCGGTCTATTTAAATTCAAACATTTTTTGCCTCCAAATCTGCATACAACGTTCGTATGCGAAATCCTAGCATCCGAACTCTGCCCGAACTCTGCCCGAGTTCGGTTTCCCAAAAATACTATAAATAGAGTTGAGATTACCATTCATTTCAATAATCCAATTTCATCTCTTCTCTTCTCTATCTAAAGTGTTCTGAGCTTTTACTTTCATATCTAAGCCTTTACGACTCTTAGCCAAGCCAGTACAGTTTCTATTTAATCTAGAGTTTGGTGTTGAAGAGTTGTATCGAAGGTTGTATTCAGAAAACGTTCCTGTTTTCCAATTACCTTCTGGAGCCGGTCGTGCGCTCGTCACCAAGCACGGTGTTGTGAAGTCGGTCGTGCACTTATCGCCAAGCACGGTGTTCTAAGAGTTGCAAGCGCTCAGTTAAAGCTTGTGTCATAGTGGATTAACATCGAGCAAGAGTACTCGAGACTGGATTAGTCCTCTCAGATGGATACCAGTATACATCGCTGTGTCACTGAGTTTGATCTCTCTATCTCTTGCTGCATTTATTTACTGTCTCTTATTTACTGTCTCTTATTTACTGTCTCTTATTTACTGCCATAGTTATTCTTAAATATTTTTAATTGGTGATTATTTTCCGCTGCACACACACACACTCTATTCACCCCCCCCCCCCCCTCTAGAGGTGCTCAACGGTCCTACAGAAGGGAGAGCGAGAGGAAGGAAAAATGGATCTCACTTTCGGCGGCGCAACCGCGGAGGCAGCCGAGATCCGGATGTGACTGCACGAGGCCTAGGAACGACCAGGGCTCGGCGGCTGTCACTCCCCATTCCCAGAATACGTATTTTAATACATGTACTGCTTGAATGTATTTATTTAATATTTATCATAAATTTATTCTGTATTTAATTCCTTTAATTTTACGCTAATTATTTTTCTGTATTTTATTTTTTGTTTTAGTTTTGCTCTTGGGTTCGGCTTGGGTTGGTTTGTTTTCGAATTTTTGATGGTTCATCATGAACCGAACCCAACTCCCCACCTACCACATCTTCATTTAAAGCCCCAACCCTTTCTCTCTCTTCATTACTTCTTTTCTCATTTACTCTTCTTCTTCCTTATAACTCTCTCCACCCACCAAGAGCTTAGCTAAGTACATCTTGCTCCACATGAGAACCCATATTTTTATGGTTCATTTATCTTCCTCTCGTGATCCTAAGATAGTTTAGAACTTGGGATTTTGTATTTTGAAGTTTCATTTTTAGTAGATCTAGAAATTGCCATTTTCGGATTTTATGGGTTTTGATCTATCAAACTGCCTTATTTTCAAGTTTCGTTCGTTCCAGATTGTGAGATTTATTTTATACGCCATTATGACCGATGGAATCCCATTTTGGGCTTAGATTGAAAGTTTCATGAATTTGGAGTTCTGGAAGTTCTCTACGCCCACGTTTTTACGTGTCCGCGTAATATCGAGCTCTACACCCACGATCATTCGTGTCAGCATGAATCTGGATTACGCAAGTCTACTCCGACTTGGCGTATTTCCTTACGTGTAATGCTAATTTTTACGCATACAAGTTCACGCGTAACGATTATTTCTTACGCGTACAAGTTTATGCGTAACATCATTTTCTTTACGCTTATTGTTTTACGCGTAACAACATACAAGATTCATGCGTAAAACTCTGACTTTTTACGCGTACAAGATTCATGCATAAACCTTGACCCTTTACGCGCACGAGTTTTTACGCGTAACGTTATTTTTACTCGTACTCCTCTGGCTTGGCGTAAGACGAGTTTTTACGAGAAACTTTATTCCTTTGTTTAGCGTGCTCCTTTACGCGTAAGCTTTTTCCTTCATGCGTAAACTTTCCTCACGCGTAAATTTCCCTTACGCATATTTCATTGGGTGTACTCTTCTGGCTTGGCGTAATTCATTGAGCGTACTCATTTGGCATACATGGCATCCCCTATTTTATCCTTAGGCCTTTTTGGCATAAACTCGATATGATCATGATATGCTAATATTTTAATACATATTGGGGTGTGGAATGTGCCCTGTGTCCCGATTGGTTTATAGATACCCAGTATGACTGGAACTTAACCCTGATAGTTATAGACTCGACCATATTAAATACTAGTTTGAATTTCATGCCTTGGTACGAATTGATATTGATTGTTACCTTGACTAAATGATTGATCATGCATTCCTAGTTGGAACTATAGAGACCGGCTAGTCGTCTTACTGAAACTGAATGAGACACGTTCATATTAACTATGAACCATTGCAATCGACTAGCCGATCCCGAACATTGGCATATGGATACGTGCAGACTTCAACTTATTTTCTACAGAAGCAACATGTGTACCTTACAATCAAGGCATGATTATTCTTTGGCTAGGTTTGATTGTTACATTACGCTATGTAAGACCTATAACCTAACCGTACGGGCATCGTTGTAGAGTTGTGCATATCATACTTTGTACGAAAGTACTCATCCTGAATGACCATGATCTACGACATGGGATTTCAATTAACATAGGGACTACTAAGTTAAATAAAATAATGATTGTATGGAGAGAATGGATTCTCGAGTTCTTACATAACAGCCATCCTTGGGACAATTAGTGCCCCGACATGCCGGCTGGTTCCCACAGATACTGCAAATCTGCCACACGGGCAGGGAGCGGTATCTGCTTATATTTATTTAATGTATATTGATAACGGGCGTCCCATTGGGACTCGTCTAATTCATGACTGGCGCAACTGATTATTGGGTAGACTAGCCTTGCTTGTACATAGTAAGAACAAAGGAATCCTTATTGCATATTTCCAGGATAACTTTGTCACGCCCCAGAACCAGAATACTGGAGAGCGAGGGCGTACATAGCCAGCTACGTATATTGAAATAGAATACATCTCAACTATACGGTCACGGCTGTCTAAATATGAGGGTTTACTACAAGCCAACGGTCTCTTATGGTCAAGCCTATTGTCTCAATCTCAAGCAAGTAATATGATCACAAGATGTTTGACCACCAAATATACAATAAAAGGTGTCCCAAATATTACATATCAGCTGATCATGAATCTAGTCATACAAAATGTTGGGACTAGCAAGAGTTAAGTCATACATGATCAACCCTAGGATTTGTTAATCATGTTTACAGCCCGTAGGCAGACAGTAAGTAAAGTGCATCGAGCTAACAGGTGCTCGTCGGCTAAACGCCTCAAAAGAATAACTTTGCAATAGAGTGAGCGAAACAAAATAGAAAACCCACTCGTAGCCCGGGTTCCTTCTAGTCGCCACCATCGGGCTGGAGGTTCGGAAGATCCTCGGAAGCTGCTCCGAAATCTGGCCACACAAAACCAGCTGGGTCAAACCCCAGGAAGAGCAAGTGCCACAAAGGAGGCCACGAAATAAGAACAAAGCCAGCATATCAGAACATAAAAAAAGAAAGAAAGTACAAGTATTAAAGAGAACCACAGGACAATAAACGACTAGGGACGTAGAATCATTCCGGGAGCCAGATTACAACCCGTAAACCAAACAAGGACCGGGGTTGTAATCCTTCGCCTGAATAGCAATCTGTCTCTATCCATTTATTGTTAAGATAAGTAAAACAATCATGCTCAGGGGATCCAGATACAGGGACTAGACAAGGCTTAGACAGGGCTAGACATTATTCATTCACAAGCGGCCAAGCAATTACTACGGGTTACTACCTTAACTAACTAGGGTCATCACAAGCCTAATTACTAATAAGATGCAATGAGAATTTTCCAGTCCCAAGCCCTGCAGACCATCCATTTATCCTTCCGCGGGTTGTGAGTATGGTTGGGTACATCGCCCCGGAGACGATATACCCTTAGGTGACTTAGAGGTGCAACACGTGACAGTGCGCTGGAAATGTGCTCTACTCGTCGGCAAGCTACAAGTCCAATTAAGAGCGCCCAGATAACAAGATTGCCTGTGACTGGAAATTCTCCATGAACTATAGTTAGATCTAGTCATTAGCCTAATCCATGTTCAGTACGAATCCCTGACCATGGAAAACCAGGGAGTCACGTCCTAGACATAATGTAAGACAAGACAAGTAGATTGCACAAACAAGCAAGCAGGAACACCCACGGTGTCAAGTTAATTATACGAGTCAAGTTAGCCGTCGCAACAGCATCAAGATAAATCATGTCAGGGTACTTGTCAGGAGTGCGCCACGACGGGCCACTATCATGTCAGGTTGGTTATGTCAGGAGTGCACCACTACGGGTCACTGTCGTGTTATGCTAGTTCCTTGTCATACTATACCATATACAATAGTCATTCCAAACATATTAAGTAAAATCAAGTTCATGACAAAAGGCGTAAGGATATAAAATGGGCACAAAATATCTAATAAAATATCAATATACAGGACTATAGAAGAGCCATGCTTAAAGAAATAAAACCAAAACTCCAAGAGCCAATGGTTTACGCAAGGGGTCAGGGGTTGGATTGCGCAGGGTGCCAGCTGCGCAGGGTGCCAAGTGCGTAGGGGCACAGGGCGCAGGGACAGATGGCGCATGGGTCAAGTACGCAGGAGTCAAGTTCGCGGGAGGCCAACTGCGCAAGGGTGAGCTGCACAGGGGTCAGATTGCGCATGAGTGAAGTGTGCGGGGATGGATGGCGCATGAGCGGACTGCGCAGGAGTGAACTGCGCAGGGGTGGATTGCGCAGGAGCAGACTGCGCAGGAATGAACTGCGCAGGGGTTAAGCGCGCAGGAGCCGATGGCGCAGGATTGGTTGCACAATCGGGCAGCGGCCAGGCTGCGCAGTCAGCGACCAACGCTAAAGAGCGCGGGGAGGCTGCGCGGTTCAGTGCTGTGCTAAAGAGCGCAGACTGTAGATCTTCTTCTCCAGGACGAGAGGACGCTCAAGAACACCAAAAATTCCATTCTTCATATCTTGGTCAAATCAAAGCCAAATCTAGATTTTCAAAGGTCTAACTTGAGTAAAATTGAATTCTCTTCCACATGGAAGCTTCAAAACCCACAAAAATCCAACCAAAATAGATCAAAACTATGTAAATCCGAAAATAGTTAAAACCTAGATCTAGAACAATGGAGACTCCAATTCATAAAATGTCAAGCACTAATGTTGATCACCATGGCCTAATCTAGCTAATGAACAAATAAAATGTGGTTCTCATGTGGTGGCAAGGTGCACTTGCCTATGGTGTTTGGTGTTGTGTAGAGGAAGGAAGAAGAAAGAGATGGAGAAAATAAATGAAAGAGTTATGAGGAGAGAGAAAAGGTTGGTAGGGTTTTAATGTGGGTGGTTGTGTTGTGTTGGGGGTGGAGCATAGGCTAAGGTGTTCCAAATGCATGTTGAACCAAACCAAACCAATCCTCCTCCACAAAATAAAACCAAGCCATGTTAAAACCCATTTTACGAGAAAACCAAAATCTGCAAGCTGAGCCAAAATACAATTACAGGTCAGAATCTGAGAAAATAAAAATACAGGTCCAAGATACATACAGGCTTAATCAAAATACGTGTTCTGAGATATGGGTGTTACAAACTTGGAACTCACATTTAACAAGT
The DNA here is from genome assembly GCA_029216955.1 of Iris pallida. Taxonomy (NCBI): domain Eukaryota; kingdom Viridiplantae; phylum Streptophyta; class Magnoliopsida; order Asparagales; family Iridaceae; genus Iris; species Iris pallida. The sequence goes on along the minus strand of JANAVB010033171.1, from coordinate 36,768 downwards.
CGTAGTAGTTGTATTGTCGTTAAATTGATTTGTTTGCTTATTGTACCTACTCTGTTAACTACTGAGATGATCAGAATGTCAGGAAATGTCGGGTCAACTTCTGTCCTTGTTTGGTTATGAGGTTGGTTTGAAGTGTCGTGATGTTGTGTGAATCCCAGTAGCAAGCAGAGACTTATTATTATATTCTTAACTCTTATCACTAGTTTTAGTTCTCATATCGTGCTTCCTTGTGGTACTTGCTATTAGAGGTCTAACCACTCTGGTTTTGCATGGCCAGATTTAGAGCCAGTTCCTGAGGACTCAGCTTACTTCTACCTCCAAGATGGTCAATACTAGAGGGATGATCGCATGAGGACACGAGTGGGTTCTTTACTTTCCTGCTCGTTTTGCTACTTACTTTTGCCACTTAGCACCGACATGTTAGTCGGACTGTCTTGCACTTACTTTTACATAATTGTAACTAAGTCAGACTGCACCTGATAATGATTGTGTATACCTTGTTATATCCTCTGGCTATGTTTTATAAAGCCAGATCTAAAGAACATTTTGACTGAGCATTTGGAATGCCTTACTGCTTTATCTTATATGTTCTCTATTTACTGTTTCTTATTTGAATGATTGAGACAATAGATGTTGAGTAACCGTAGTGAGACTTTCATGTAGTATGCACCCCCTTGTCTTTTAGACAGCATTGATAGTATTATACGGTATTCATCTACCCGTAATACGTAGCTGGCTGAGCCATTCCCCCGCTCTCCGGTATTCTGGTTCTGGGGCGTGACAGCGGCCGCTATGCTGATGCGCGCGGAGCGGTTGGAGGTATCCGGTGGCAGCAGAAGGGGCTCGTAACTGGCTCGTCAGTACGGAAGGGGCTCACCACCGTCTCGTCGGTGGCAGACCACGGTGGAGAGATCGGGATGCGGCATTGGACACGTGCCTCGGCGTTGATCGAACACGATCAGTCCAAGTCGACGGCGACGTAGAATCATCTAGGTTAGGGCTAGGGATTTTTCTTTTGTTTTGATTTGTATATTTGATGGATTCGTGTCCGCATTATTTGGACACAGAGGAGAAGGTTTTGCTGATCATGTCCGGGTATCGGACACAAGAAAATTTGTGTACTGTAATATTGTAAATGGAAATGAATGGATATGGTGGACACGGACACGATGATGATGGTGGTGGTGACAGCGTGATTCGCTGATGACGGTCATTGTGGTCGGGAAGTCGAGGGTTGTGGTGTAGAGGACGATTACTAGTGGTCTGTGTTGTATGGAGGAGGAGCTTATGGTGGTGGTGGCGCTGATAGCGGGGAGCGGTGTCGGTCATGGCTACTAGGCCGGATTGGGGCTTAGGTAGGGTTTGTGATAATGGTTGTGGACCCCCCCCCCCCCACACACACACACATAGAAGTCGGGTTCCTAGTAAGGGAGAGTTTAAGATTCTAATATCGAGCATATCTTTTATATTTAAATTAGATAATATTTGAAATATAACTCAATCTAATTATAATACTTCATAACAATATTAATAATACTTAATATTATCAAATAATTTATAAACATATATCTATACATATCAAACCAAATATATTAAGATATAATTCAAAAAATTAAATCTAAATATAATTTTGATAACAAGAATAAATTTAATTAATAATTACTATTAAAAATATAATAATATTTTTATAAATTTTAAAATCTAATTTAAAAATAATTTGACAAATCTCGTTGTCATCCATAAATATTTATGTTTACCTTGAATATAGAAATTCAAACATAATATATATTTTTTTAACACAAAATATATGAAATAAAATTTTAAAATTTCGAGAAACGGGGATTACATTCGCATACAAAGATTTCAGCTTATCCCACAGTGTCCTCGCGTGCTCAATACTGGCAACGTGATTATACATGTTCTCGTCAATGAACTGCCTTATGTACCCATACACTTGTATATGCTCAAAATTTCACTCATCTTCAAATTTACCACTGGGCCTCTCGGAAGCAAATACCGGCAGATACAACTTCTTGACAAATAGCAAATCCTTCATCTTACTCCTCTAGTAGTGATAGTTGGTACCGTTCAGGTTTACCATGAGCACCAATTTTGCATCCATCTCTGCTTCCTGGTTTGACTGTCAACTCCTGACACTTCTCTGAACCCAAAGCTCTGATACCACTCTGTTGGGAATAAAACACGAAAAACGTTTTCCCAAAACCAGAGAGTCCTGCGAGAGAACCGAGCAAGAGCACATAAACCAAAAACTCTGAAAACAAATCGTAAACTCAAATATTTTTGACGTAGAAAACTCAAATGGAAAAAATTATAGGACGATCGGAGTCCAACCCTGAAGAACCTCCACTAATGGAATAAAGAGAATACACCCTCTATAAGCCCCTTCTGATCCAAACGGATCACCACAGGTCACTTAAAAGAAAAAAAAATTGATTGTAGACTCCGAAGAACAAGAGATGTCGAAAAATTATTTGAAGTAATCTCTCCTTCGCAATAGTCTTCAATTATTTTTCTATCTCTCAAAAGTTGTAAAGCAATATTGCTCCTCTCTTTTTTCAGATATGTTTTATGGTGAGAAAACACCTAGTATATATATAGCCTCAAACCCACAGCTAATTGAGGTATTATACTTTATGTAGGAATACTCGATATAAATCATTGGTGTATTCCTATTATATATAGGAATACACAATCCAACTCCATTGGAATATTTCTACTATATATAGAAATACTCAATCCAAATCTATTGGAATATTTTTATTATATATAGGAATATCCAATCTGACTCTGGAATATATTTTTATATAAGTTGGAAACCCTATCCACTCCAACATTAGTGACATTCACATTTACAAGTGAACAATAAATTTGCATATAAACATGGCTTTGGAAGATAAACTTTCACACAGATACATTTAACTATGTCATCAAGTTAAGACTACCTATTCTTACCTTTCTAGTAAGTTGATTGCAAAAGTTATTCTTCCATGATATTACTTGTAGATGTGTGCATAACATATATGAAGGGAAGTGTAAGACCCAAAAATTTGGTATTTACCGGAAATTTTGGATTATTGCAGTTTCGGTTGTCAATTGGATTTTTCGTGGAATATTAAATTATTGCAGCATTAGTGTAGTGTAGTTAGAATACTATTATTATTATTATTATTATTATTATTATTATTATTAGCATTATTATTAGCATTATTATTATTATTATTATTATTATTATTATTATTATTATTATTATTATTATTACTATCTGTCGGATTAGAAAACCATATTTTAAAAATACATCGATTGGATTTTTGATTGATTGACCGTCTCGATCCCATGTCTGGGTCCGACTCCGAGCCCGAACCTGACTTCGATTTCCGTCCAGAATTCGTCCCTAATTTTCCTTAATATTTTTTTAGTGTTATATACATATATATATGGTAACTAAAAGACAAAAACTAAAATTTCTACTAACTACCCCCCGCTGGAATCCCTCTCCACACGTTCCCGATTTCCTCCCCCTTCCTTAATTCTCTCCTCTCCTTAAACTCCTTTCCACCTTCTCCTTATTCTTCAAAAATCCCTAATCTCCTAACCCTAACCCCTAAATTCCCTATCATCCACCACCATCCCTTCTCCCCGGTCTGCCCTGACCCCCTCGACAGCACCCCCGTGCCGATCCCGAATCCCCGTGCCTCTCCTCCCCGAGCCCAGCGTCCCCTGTCTTGCTGTCCCGTCAGAGGCACCTATGCAGCCTTCTCAGGCCGAGACCCGCGGCCGATCGACCGTCGGACCACCCCGAGTAGATGCTCGCGCCGGATCCGACCAACCCCTCTGGCCGTACCCCGAGCCGGACGTCCCCGGACCCACGCACCTGCTTCTGCACGCCTTCCGTCGGCTCCCCGTCTTCCGGTCCAGTGCCCCCTCGCGGACACCCGCTGCCCGTGGGCCGCTTCTCGGCCTCCGGCGCAGCCTGGCCGCCTCCGCCTCCGGCCCCGTGGCCGTCGCACCCCCGTCTAGCGCCCCTCGTGGACCCCGCTGCCCGTGGACCACTTCTCGCCTCCGATTCAGTATTTTTCGTGCTTCCGTGTGCCGATTCCGCTGTCCGCATTTCTCCGTGCCCCGATCATGCTGTATGTGCTCTCCGTAACGCTGTCTGTGGCTTTCTCAGCGCGCCATGACGCTGTTCGGAGACTTCAGAGTCCGTGACAGCGCGTCCTGAGTCCGAGGCCACCCTTCGGACTCCGTCATCGAGCCTCTCGGTAAATTTTTTTGATAGTCAGAGTAGTTCGTCCCTCCCGTAGAGTCGATGACGACACGGTCCCGACCCCGTTACCGGGATCGGCATTTTATATTGTTGCGTAAGGGGATACGCAATTTTGTTGGTTACGTCGCGGTATAGTTTCTCTTTGGTATTGTGTGCTGTGGGTTTATTTTCTATTTTGGACGTTCCTAGTATCTATGTTTTTCTCTTCTGTTGGTCATTCGCTGTAAACTAATTACGCTTGAGTTTTTTTATAGCTTCTGTGGCTTATATTTAATTTGGATGCTGTTGTTGGATTTTGGCTTGGATATTCATTTTTGTTGGAGATTGGTGTTCCCTGGTTTGGGACGTTTCATTTTGTGTGGTGAATTAGTATCGTCCCGTGGCTAGGTAGTCATAGTTACAGAGGAGGTGATGCCCAAATTTTCGAAAAAGTATTTAAAAATAATATTTTATAAGTTCAATAGTTTTTGTATATCAAAACTTATTTTCTAAAACCCTGGTCCTTGCAAATGGTTTTATTGGTTTTGATTTGGTTTAAAGTGTTGGTTGGTTAGTTTCTGTATCCCCTGTAGGCGACGACCGTATCGGTTGGATGAGCCTCGACGAAACGCAAACGCTACAGGATTTCCTGTACGTTGAGGCGTAAGCCTAGCAACATGAGATTGCATGACCAAGTCTGAGACACCATCTTTCATAAATTTAAGTATATTCTACTTTAGAACTGGTTACTGGCTTTTAGTATCTTAGGTACAGGACCTCGGCCTTCTGATTTGACCGTTTCACGGCACTCAGAGCTCGCCTCAGCCTTATTAATTTAATTTAATTTAATTGTTGTAAGGGCATAAGCCCAGCTTTTCTTTTATTTTTTGTGGCCCTGTAATTGTGTAGCTTAGGTTTATTATTTTATTTTCTGGTTGTTGTTTGCGTAGCTAGACGCAATAATTAAATTGGATATTAATTATTTTTGTATAAAATTAATAAGGATTTCTCATATTAAATAAAATAAATACCGACTACTAATAATTAATAAATTCAAGTTTTTCTATTTAAAGAAATTTAGTTTTATATATATTATTAAAATATAAAGTTTTGCCAGTTAATCGGTAGTTGCTATCTTCCCCAATTAACCAGTAACAGGCTTATCCAATTAAATGACAACAAACGTAGCTCGCGACGTTAGACAGTTTTAGGTAGATTAATTAATAACTCAAACTTGACTAGGGTTTGATTCTAGAAATTGCAATTAGCACACCTAGATATGGCTTCCTATGTTTCTAAGTCAGGATTCTCAACTGTAGAATTTCGAGGACGTAGTTGACTTCCTCTCCAGTGCCGACATCCTGATCCAGTCATACAAACAGAGGCAATTTACGGTTATACTATTTTATATTTTAATTAGTAATTGTCAAGTTGCATGTTTAAACCACATTGCTACACGGAACCCTCTCATAGGGTTAAAATACTGATTGATATTGATTGTGAGGATATAGGAAGAATAGTGTAGCATTTATGACCAATACCCCTCATATTGCATATTGTTATTGTGCGAGCTTACCCCTCTTACACACGGGGATAAGCCGTCTCGCGTCACTAGGATGCTATTGTACAACCCAAGCCGGTCATAGACGTTACATATTCAAATCACATTGTTTCAAGTATTGAATTGTTAAATTGCTGGAAATTATTGTTTCAACTGTTTAGCTTGCACTTTTTCGTTATTATTTGAAATGTGAGGTACATACTCGTACTTGCTCCTTTCCTGACTGAATCCCCCCAATAGGTGATATTGATGACGCAGAGCTATTGTACAATAGCTATTATGATCCTGTGCTATACCCTGCGGTGTTAGCAGAGTGTGAAACCCAGTTTTAGGATTTATAATTTTATTATTATTAAAATATAATATTATTGCTATTATTATTATTATATATTGAGTTTGAAATTATTTTTAAAATAATAATTGGTTTTTGGTTGCTGACCTGACCCGAGCCTGGACCAGTTCGAACCCGAATCCAATCCCGATTCGAACCCACCCTGTAGCTCCCCTTCCCGAATTTTTTTTAAAAAATTATTTTTCTCGATTTAAAAATGATTTTATGCATTTTAGAAATTGGCCATTATTTTCTAAATAATTGTTATAGGCAGATCATAGGCATTATTATTCTTAAATAGTGTTTTACAGTAATTGTACAATTTTTCGGACCCGGATAAAGGTGAATGGTATGGGTTCACCAAACCACCATTCAATTATTTTATTATTTTATTATTAATTTATGGTGAGTAAATAAATATATATACGTATCTATGTATTTGTAGGTATATATATAAATATACGAAATACGAGTATTTGTATATGTTACTTATATATAAAAAGCGTATATGTGTATGTATATAGGAATATAGATATAGAATTATATATGTATTTGAGTGTATGTGTGTGTGTATTTTTTTGTATATAAATATATACATATAATTGTGTATATATGGATGTATATATATAAATATACATCCTAATTAAATGATATAGGATAAAGAAAAAGAAAAAGAAATAGTATAGAATAGAAAGAAGAGAAAAAAAAAAGAGAGGAAATATGCAAAGGAGTAACAGCAGCAGTACTAAAAAGGAAGAGGAACCAGAGCATAAGGAGATCAGTTCTGCATGTACCAATCATCACTTCTTGGCTGTAAATTTTGTAGCCATGGGACTAAATAGTTCATGTCTTTGTAGCAAAAGAGAGTTAACATAGCATATTATCCTCTGGATAAAAGACCAACCAATATTATTACTACTTAGAAAGAGCTTATCGGGAAGAGTACTTATCCGTGCAAAAGTACATTTGAGCAGCAGAGGAACCAAGCACTGTTCCCTCGCGGGAACAGTGGACCCAAAGGCATGAAATGAACCCCATCCCCAAACCAGCGCATAGGAGTGCCCAGCCCAACCGAGAACGTGGTTCACATATATACAGTTATACATGTATATCGAATGTGAAACAGAGCAAACAGCAAACAAGGCCGGGCCGAGCCCAGCCCGAGCCAAGGCCAGCCCAGGCTCGGCCCATAAATGGCTCAGGAAACTTGGAGCAAAACCGAGCAGGAAAGCCCGACCCCCCCCCCCCCCCGTTTCAGTTTCGATATAAGAGTCGAGGGAGAGAGGGTCGATCGACGCATGAAACCCTAAACCAATGGCACCACACCCTTCTCCTGACCTGGGGCGGCCACGCCGCGCTCACAGCGCCACTGCGCGCGGCCAACGCGGCCGGCCAGTCGTGTGCAACCAGCGCGCGCGCGAGGGAAGATGCAGCGACAGTCAGCCGCAAAGCCGACTTCGTGGCCGGAGTTCTCCCTCCATACTCGTCCGTTTCTCGAACGGATTCTTCGAGTATGAAGCTAACCTATACCCCTTCCCGTTCATATATTAGGTTAGATCTGATTTGAACTATAATCGAGTCGGAATTCGACGCGAAGTTCCCGAAAAACCTGCATTAACGCAGTCCAAACACCCAACCTGGCGTTGAAATTCCCGCCAACCTATTATTCGAATCACCAAACTTTCTGAAAGGAAGTTAACCACAATATATAGGGCTAGAAAAGTCCAGTAGGAAGTCTGTAAAGAATTGCTTTGTACAGAGAATTATTCACATGTAAACTTCGTCAAAAATCTGTTTTCAAAACTTAGAAAAACCATCCACACGACGTGCGTTACGCCAATCTAGACGACGTGGTCGCGAACCGAAATGATCGAAATCTGCGTAACGGCTTAGTGGTCGTGTGGGCTTTGACGGAATTCAAATTGGTCGCGTAGTGCGCGACGAATTTGATATGTATCCGTCGAAATTCACCGTATCGTACACGTTGCAAATTCTCCAATTACTTTGTGCACGCTCGTCAGATCGAGACAAAACTTGCGCCATCAGGACCGTATCGTTTTTCTGGTCTTGTATGCCAAGTTTGGTCCAATTCTGAGACAGCTGAATCCGACGTTGCGGGCCCTACGGTTCCACTCAACGGGCGATTTTGTGCACGGCCCGCCGAAATCCAACTCTGGACATACAGTTGGGTTCGTATCGAAAAACTGAATCCGTAGACATGTAGTTTGACGACTTTAGAGACCGTTGACTCTGGCACGCTTTTCGGTGCAAAGCAGGTCCAACGGCGGACATCGTTTTGGCCCGAAATTATCGTTTTGTTCCTGTGTCCAGAATTGGACTTAAGGACAAGCAATCCTAGCTAATTGGACTATTCTGAGATCATTGGTATTGTTTATTTCAGCTTCCGAGGACTGTTGTACGGGTTTTGACTATAGTGGCACATTGAGTAGTTCAGATTGTCGGTTTCACCAGCAAAGGACCACAGGCGAGTGCAGTTTATTGTCTGCATTTCGATATTGATTTTCACTATATTTCATTGGTTGGTTTCATTAGTCATGTGATTATTTTCTATTATAAATTGTTGAGTCGGGAATGAGAAGTACCAACGATGTCCTTAGACCGTGTAGACCGTGTAGACCGTGTTGTATTTATTTCTTGTAGACCGTGTAGACCGTGTTACATTTATTTCTTGTAGACAGTGATTTATTTATTGCAAGTAGACCGTGTAGACAGTGATTTATTTATTGCATTTAATCTGTGTAGTTCGTGATTATTATTCTGTAGACAATGTTTCTTTATTGCAATTTTCTGTAGACCGTGTAACTGTAGACCGTGTAACTGTAGATCGTGTAACTGTAGACCGTGTAACTTTAGACCGTGTAGACCGTGTCGCATAATTGTCCCGAGATCGATCACATATCAAAGGTACTTCTAATGGTGGAAAAGTATATTGGTCTATTTATTACTATTGATTTTTCTTACGGCTTTACTGTTTATTTTCAAACCCATGATTGATGTCTAACCTTTGTCTATAGTCATTTTCTTTATTTGAAATTGCATTCAGTGAATTGTGCTCGTTCCATTCCTGACTGGAAACCAACATTTTCAGGTTAGCCGTGGATTCACTTAGCATGGGAGATAGGGATATTTGCAGCCAGAAGCCTAGAGACTAGCTAGATAGTTGAGTTGTAGTCATTCATTCAATTGTACAAGTTTATATTCTTCTACAAATGTAAAACTTGTAATCATTGTAAGTTAAATTAATTGTGTGAATGAGCACTATTTGTGATTTTGATCTTCATGGCCGTGACAGCGTTCACCGCCGACACTGCGGCGTAGGCTGGCTTGGACACGTCTCGTATCCGTTTAAAAAAAAAATGGGGGTACGGGTCGTGACAAGTTTTTGTGGTGGCCCATGCAGGTCAGTCTTCGCAAATCATGCGAACTCGTGATAGTACTTAAGTTAGTTGTACTATTGCGAGCCTGCGACTAGGAAATGCTCATTCACGAAATTAATTTAAGAGAGTGACTAGGACTAGGAGTCCCTTACACAAACTTACCGATGGGTAGTCTAGGCCATGCAATTTAGATGAGGAGTTATTAATTTCAATAGTTTTTCGGATGCCTATAGGTACACTATTTCTTCTTGATATGATGATACGATCCAATGTGAATAGATTATTCATTTGATGAGACATGGCTTCCTAGAATTAAATGGTCTAGCCTGGATAGATTATTCAATTCCTTCTCTAGCCTCTTTAGATATCGTCATCATATCTTAGTCCGAATTGCCTATTCACTTTCCATTTTGCCCAAGAATTATTTTTTATATAGTTTCTGATTAGGTTAACCATATGCGAACCTCAAGTTAGTGTCGATTCAAAATTTTCCTCAATAGTTGAATACACATGGAATAGATTAGAATGTTGTATTCCTTTATCTTCAGTTATTTCCTCCATGTTCATCTTTTAATCTGAGGATAATGACGGATAGATACTTACGTTATTTCATAGCCAGTTGTTTGAATCTCTAAAAAAACTCGTAAATTTTTACAGATGTAGTTAAAGGAATGTTAGTTAACTCATAATGGCAGGACAGCAGCGCACTGTCGCCATTTATTTAAATTAGGAAGACTATGGATTCACTGCAGCCAGCGCACACTGGCGAGACAAAACCCCTAGAGTTGAAATTTGTTATGTAGGCTATAGAATGTTACTAGAAACTATGGCTAGTGGTCCTCTTTTTCATAGTTACCCTTGAGTCTATATTGGTTAGAGTTAAGAAGTATTCGATTTTGTATCACATATGAATCACGAAACCAAGGGTTTACCACAGCCAGAATATGCGGGCGAGGCATAACTCTCGGTGGAATGATTTCAGACGTGATTACAGGTTTAGGATTCTATGAAGGATAGGACAAAGCCATGTATGTTCCGTAAGACCCGAAGCCAATGTCAGTGGAAGTCTGTAGTTGGATAACATGTCTCCCGATCTAGCATTCCGTAGTCCTTGGGACCTATTGACAAGGATATTGATTGACGCTATAATAGGTTTACCAAGAATATAGAATCCAGAGTTCCATAACCCATTAGTTGACCAAGACCTTATGGACAGGAAGATTATAGGAAGATTGTATAAGCCAGAACACCAGGTGAGTTTTGATTCTCACAAAACTCGAACTACTCGTGCCTTCTTTCAAAAATCTCGCATAATTGTATTCGACTATCTTAACAAACGCTGCTTAGTTTTGCAAGCTCACTCTGTTCTCGAGCTTGATTCGAGGCATATGTTTAGTGGGGACGCCTGCTAACTTATTGTCTGATCAGAATCAGTGTATTATGGTCTGATCAACCATGATGCAATTGGTTCGCTCTTCGTTTAATTTCACTACGTGGATGGAGATATATAAGTATCTATGACCACATCCGCAACTGCTTGACAATTCCTCTTGAATTATATGTTCGCCCTTGAAACACGAAATTGTATTCAGTAACATCTCCCTTGAATTTATTGCTTTTTGTCTTTCACCGATTTGGAAAGACGAAAGCTCGGGATGGTAGAGAGATACAGAGTATTCCCATGGCAAGGATAATGGTAGACACAAGTGTAGCTACCAATGGCCAGTCATGTGATTGAGTTACTCGTTCTCCCTCGACCATCAAACTATTATTGAGACTTTCAAGCCATCTGAATTTGAGAATGATTAGGACTTCACCTTAGTCAAATACCAAACTAGGAGACTACCTATTCTCAAGAAACCAAATGTCGTGAGCCCCTAATTATTAGTTTGAAGCTTGCTTTGACTAGCAACCCTTAAGCCTTGACCCAACCTCTTCTCGACCAAAGCCCACAGTTTAGACCTGAGATGAATAGACAAGGGTAAGGACAATCAGTACCGTGACTATGGTAGACACTCATTCCGAGATTAGTTTCCAACAAGTATTGTCCTAGCTATATAAATTTTATTATTCAACCTAACTAGTGTTGGAACACCACCGTCACTAGTTTAGCCAATATCATAGTTTAAATACCCTGTCACACTATGACCTATGAGTTGTCAACAGCAATACCTGATCACTACAACCCCTGTGACCATAGCCTGGCAGGTTTGACACAAATAGAATTTCTTGACTGAATTGTTAGAAATCTTTTCTTATGTTGTGCCTTGGAGTTGGTTACCCCATCGGAAACTCTCATATACTACGGACGAGTAGGTCATTCTATTTTATCGACCATGTGTCATTGTACACACTCGTTCTCCATTTATTGATGAACGATCCTTGACATGATTATATCTACCGTATTCGGTTACGCAGTGCCTTATCCTCAATTAACAAGAGTCGAGGTACAGTATCCGGATTTTGGAATCCTTCTAACCTCGATATTCCTAAGACCATGTCCTATTTCTAAGGTGGGTAGACTGTAAGCCTCCTAAAGTTTTGGGATATACAAAGATCATCGATTGATTAGAATAAATTTTTTTACTAGAATGATAGTTAGTTCCCTATGGACTGCCCCTTTCCATTTAGATCATTTTGTGTCCCCGGCCGTGTCATAAATATTCGGAGCACGAGACCAGCTGTTATCTTCCAACAAACTGCATATGTAAGATCTAGACGAGTCCACCTTCATCTAGGTATATCATGTCCCATTCAAACACGTCCCCTTGTACTCTATTTTTATGGTACGACTTCAGGTAGAAAGGACTAACTATAACCTTTACCATGGTACCGGTAAACTTCTCGATATGATTAAGGACTCAACTTCGACTCGAAGCCTTCAACCCAATATATGGTTGTGGTCTACTCGAAGCCCACCACGCACATGTCACTAGTGTGCTATTCATTTGTATCTTCTCGTGCTACTTAAACACAAAAGTCACGGGAGGCGCATCTTCAGGGCCTACAGAACTTAGTTAACCAACCTGACTGTCCAACTAGCTCAACCACTTGGGTTGAAACCTATTCTAGGTTACCCTAACCTATTAGAAATAGTTTTATCTTGGAAATCTTGACCAGTCAATATAGACTAAAATCCGAGGTTCATCCACAACAATTGGTGTCCAATCAGAGAACCCATTAAGACCCCGTAAAACCCATCCATGCATACTACCACATTTGGACTATAAAAATCGAACTATTTGAAATAGGTTCCTACACCTATTAGGTAGTCTCCACTTCGAATGTGAGTCGTTCGTAACCCTCATTCCATCTACCTGGAAGTTGCGATACGATCTTGCATTGCATCTATAATCCTTGTTCGTGTTTAAATAACCACGAAAAATATCACAGTCTTGATTTTCCAAATTTGTTCTATTGCGGAACCGTTCGGAATTTCGAGAACGAGACTTCTGTATTGCACGGATGGCAAGCTCCTATAAGGAACGAAAGGTTTTTCAATTTAGTAAGTGACTGGGCTAGAATAGTCCACGCTAGCAAATCAGTCAATGGTTCATAGACCTTCTTTCTAGCTGCATCATTAGATACCCTCTACCGCTCTTGAAACTTCATAAATGCTCTCGATTATTCTACCTTATCTTCCTGCCCTTCCTATTTTAGAGTGTCGAATGGTCGCGCTGATTGGAATTTAGCAATATTCTTAGCTACTTGTGTAAATTGCTTGTTAAGTTTTTTTTTTTTTTTTTTGGATTGTTTGATAGATAGGGAAGGATATAGGTGCCATATGCAGTAGATATTTATGGAAAGAAATTTTAGCAATTAGTTGGACGGTTATAGGTTTTAAAGACAGGAGATTTGAGGGAGTAGCGTGACCCAAGGGGGTAGAAGTCCTCGGAGGAGTTACAAAATGACTAGAAGGAGGATACAACTATTTTGAGAAATTAAATTGAAGAGATTAAAGAAGTAGTGGATTTTTTTTTATTTTAATTTAAATTTTAAGCATGTCTATGAGTTAGAATTTCGAGGACGAAATTATTTTTAAGGTGGGTAGATTTGTAGCTCCCCTTCCCGAATTTTTTTAAAAAATTATTTTCTCGATTTAAAAATGATTTTATGCATTTTAGAAATTGGCCATTATTTTCTAAATAATTGTTATAGGCAGATCATAGGCATTATTCTTAAATAGTGTTTTACAGTAATTGTACAATTTTTCGGACCCGGATAAAGGTGAATGGTATGGGTTCACCAAACCACCATTCAATTATTTTATTATTTTATTATTAATTTATGGTGAGTAAATAAATATATATACGTATCTATGTATTTGTAGGTATATATATAAATATACGAAATACTAGTATGTGTATATGTTACTTATATATAAAAAGCGTATATGTGTATGTATATAGGAATATAGATATAGAATTATATATGTATTTGAGTGTATGTGTGTGTGTATTTTTTTGTATATAAATATATACATATATTGTGTATATATGGATGTATATATATACATGCTAAAAATGATATAGGATAAAGAAAAAGAAAAAGAAATAGTATAGAATAGAAAGAAGAGAAAAAAAAAAGAGAGGAAATATACAAAGGAGTAACAGCAGCAGTACTAAAAAGGAAGAGGAACCAGAGCATAAGGAGATCAGTTCTGCATGTACCAATCATCACTTCTTGGCTGTAAATTTTGTAGCCATGGGACTAAATAGTTCATGTCTTTGTAGCAAAAGAGAGTTAACATAGCATATTATCCTCTGGATAAAAGACCAACCAATATTATTACTACTTAGAAAGAGCTTATTGGGAAGAGTACTTATCCGTGCAAAAGTACATTTGAGCAGCAGAGGAACCAAGCACTGTTCCCTCGTGGGAACAGTGGATCCAAAGCCATGAAATGAACCCCATCCCCAAACCAGCGCATAGGAGTGCCCAGCCCAACCGAGAACGTGGTTCACATATATACAGTTATGCATGTATATCGAATGTGAAACAGAGCAAACAGCAAACAAGGCCGGGGCCGAGCCCAGCCCGAGCCAAGGCCAGCCCAGGCTTGGCCCATAAATGGCTCAGGAAACTCGGAGCAAAACCGAGCAGGAAAGCCCGACCCCCCCTGTTTCAGTTTCGATATAAGAGTCGAGGGAGAGAGGGTCGATCGACGCACGAAACCCTAAACCAATGGGCCACACCCTCCTCCTGACCTGGGGCGGCCAGCCGCGCTCACAGCGCCACCGTGCGCGGCCAACGCGGTCGGCCAGGCGCGCGCAACCAGCGCGCGCGCGAGGGAAGATGCAGCGACAGTCAGCCGCAAAGCCGACTTCGTGGCCGGAGTTCTCCCTCCACACTCGTCCGTTTCTCGAACGGATTCTTCGGGTATGAAGCTAACCTATACCCCTTGTTCATATATTAGGTTAGATCTGATTTGAACTATAATCGAGTCGGAATTCGACGCGAAGTTCCCGAAAAACCTGCTCGAAAACAGAGCATTAACGCAGTCCAAACACCCAACCTGGCGTTGAAATTCCCGCCAACCTATTATTCGAATCACCAAACTTTCTGAAAGGAAGTTAACCACAATATATAGGGCTAGAAAAGTCCAGTAGAAAGTCTGTAAAGAATTGCTTTGTACAGAGAATTATTCACATGTAAACTTCGTCAAAAATCTGTTTTCAAAACTTAGAAAAACCATCCACACGACGTGCGTCACGCCAATCTGGACGACGTGGTCGCGAACCGAAATGATCGAAAGCTGCGTAACGACTTAGTGGTCGTGTGGGCTTTGACGGAATTCAAATTGGTCGCGTGTGCGCGACGAATTTGATACGTATCGTCGAAATTCACCGTATCGTGCACGTTGCAAATTCTCCAATTACTTTGTGCACGCTCGTCAGATCGAGACGAAACTTGTGCCATCAGGACCGTATCGTTTTTCTGGTCTTGTATGCCAAGTTTGGTCCAATTCTGAGACAGTTGAATCCGACGTCGTTTTGCGGGCCCTACGGTCCCACTCAACGGGCGATTTTGTGCACGGCCCGCCGGAATCAACTCTGGACATACAGTTGGGTTCGTATCGGAAAACTGGATCCGTAGACATGTAGTTTGATGACTTTAGAGACCGTTGACTCTGGCACGCTTTTCGGTGCAAAGCGGGTCCAACGGCGGACATCGTTTTGGCCCAAAATTACCGTTTTGTTCCTGTGTCCAGAATTGGACTTAAGGACAGGCAATCCTAGCTAATTGGACTATTCTGAGATCATTGGTATTGTTTATTTCAGCTTTCGGGGACTGTTGTACGGGTTTTGACTATAGTGGCACATTGAGTAGTTCAGATTGTCGGTTTCACCAGCAAAGGACTACAGGCGAGTACAGTTTATTGTCTGCATTTCGATATTGATTTTCACTATATTTCATTGGTTGGTTTCATTAGTCATGTGTATTTTCTATTATAAATTGTTGAGTCGGGAATGAGAAGTACCAACGATGTGTGATCTGACCTTAGACCGTGTAGACCGTGTAGACCGTGTTGCATTTATTTCTTGTAGACCGTGTAGACCGTGTTACATTTATTTCTTGTAGACAGTGATTTATTTATTGCAAGTAGACCGTGTAGACAGTGATTTATTTATTGTATTTAATCTGTGTAGTTCGTGATTATTATTCTGTAGACAATGTTTCTTTATTGCAATATTTTCTGTAGACCGTGTAACTGTAGACCGTGTAACTGTAGATCGTGTAACTGTAGACCGTGTAACTTTAGACCGTGTAGACCGTGTCGCATAATTGTCCCGAGACCGATCACATATCAAAGGTACTTCTAATGGTGGAAAAGTATATTGGTCTATTTATTACTATTGATTTTTCTTACGGCTTTACTGTTTATTTTCAAACCCATGATTGATGTCTAACCTTTGTCTTATAGTCATTTTCTTTATTTGAAATTGTATTCAGTGAATTGTGCTCGTTCCATTCCTGACTGGAAACCAACATTTTCAGGTTAGCCGTGGATTCACTTAGCATGGGAGATACGGGGATATTTGCAGCCAGAAGCCTAGAGACTAGCTAGATAGTTGAGTTGTAGTCATTCATTCAATTGTACAAGTTTATATTCTTCTACAAATGTAAAACTTGTAATCATTGTAAGTTAAATTAATTGTGTGAATGAGCACTATTTGTGATTTTGATCTTCATGGCCGTGACAGCGTTCTACCGCCGACACTGCGGCGTAGGCTGGCTTGGACACGTCTCGTATCCGTTTAAAAAAAAAACGGGTGCGGGTCGTGACACACCCTTTTATTTCTTTTAAAATCTGATTATTATTTGTTTTATTAAAAAAACATGAACCCCTTGGCCTGGTCTCCCCACGACCAGGCCATACACTCACGTACCCCCTATTCTTCAGTACCACACCTCTCCCTACTTTTCCTCCCCCTCACATATTCCCACAACACACTCCCCACTCCCCTTAAGAACACCCACACCACCACCTTTTCCATTATTCCCATAGTTCACTTCCCCCTCTTCCCCTTCCTCACAAACTTTACTCATCTCTCCCTCTCCCTAAGCAAGCCCGCGCCCGACGTCGACACCCGAGCCCTTCCCGCTCAGCCCCTTTCCGGCGCCCGAGCTTGCGCCTCGGCCTCCTCTGCCGGACCCGCGCCCACAGCGCGTCCGTCGGTCCCGACCTCCCCGAGCGCCGCCCGCGGCTCCGCCCAACTTCGGAGATCCGCCCCTGGCCGACCCCTCCAGCCGGCGCACCCCCTCCCGAGGCCGATCCCGACGCCGATGCCACCGTCGCCCGTCGTTCCCGGGCCGCCCGACCCCCTTGCGCGCGTGACCGGCCCGTCCAGCTGTTTTCCAGAGTTTTCCTGTCTCTGGCGAGCTTCTGTGCGCGACCCGTTGTCCGATCCCGAGCTTCGGTTACGTTTACGCACCCGTACCCCGGCGAGGCGTGTCCCGAGTCTGAGACAACCCTTCGGATTCCGTCGATTTGGGTAATTTTTGGATAATCACAGTAGTTCGTCCCTCCCAACGTGTATGATGATAAATTGGTCCCCGAACTCTCTACGGGAATTCAAATTTTTGCTACGTTATGGTTTCTGGGAATTTCGGAACCATTCTTGGCTTATTTTTTGTAGTTTTTTCTATGTTCTGATCATTTCGGGTTTTTCTGAGAACTATTCAGAATTATTCTGATGGTTTGGATAATTATTTGCTGGTGTCGAAATTTAGAGAAACTTTCGGAAAAGTTTCTGTTGCGGTTTTGAATTTGGATTTCCCGAATTAA
Organism: Iris pallida; assembly: GCA_029216955.1. Taxonomy (NCBI): domain Eukaryota; kingdom Viridiplantae; phylum Streptophyta; class Magnoliopsida; order Asparagales; family Iridaceae; genus Iris; species Iris pallida. The sequence continues at coordinate 18,924 of JANAVB010033171.1, read as the reverse complement.
GTTGGTAGTATTGGTTCTGAGATTTATTTGGTTTCTTATATATGTTGGTTGGAAATTTTTAGTTCTGTTGAGTTTTGATTTTCTTCCGAAGTTCATTTCGGATTTTCGAATAATATTTCGGAAGGTTCTATGGACTGGGATTGTGATATTATTATGTAAATTATGATTGGGATTTATAAATGGTGATTATGGCACACTTTTCAGTTTTTGGGTTGACCGAAAATAGAGAAAGTGCTGCCGGATTTTTCTATAAAATTTAATTATAATTTTAAAATGGTTTTTCGGAAAAGAATATTATTTTGGATTTTTGGGCGACGACCGTATTGGTCAATAGGCCCTGGTAAGTGCAAACGAAACCGGTTTCGCCCGGACGTTGAGGCATTAGCCTATATGACGATTGGCCAATATCTGAGACTCACTATTAAATTTATTTTAATTATTTTTTATTTATAAATAAATTGTAGGAACGATTTCAGGACTAACCCAAGTTTATTTCTTATTTAAATTCATTGGTCTGTAGGGCATAAGCCCATTTATTTTTCGCAAATTTGTGATAATTAGTAATGTGGATATGATTTTCTGGTGGATGTTCGAAAGCGTAAATTTAGGAATACTGATAATAATTATAATATTTAGAAATTCATGTTATTCTCATTTAAAGAAAAATATATTTTATAGATAATTATAAATACCAAGTTTTTCCGAATAAACTGATAAATACAAGTTTTTTCGAAATTAAATATAAATTGATGTTTCATAATTACAACGCATCGATAATCGCGTTTTGTTCGTGTTAACTAAATAAAGATTAAAATTGATTAGGACAAAACTTAGAGATTGCAACTAGCACAGTTAGCATGGCGATTTTGGAATCTGAGATGAACTTCTCGACTGTAGGATTTCGAGGACGAGGCTAATTTCAATCCTGAAGTCTCAATCCTTCAAGTCCAGTCCAATTTGAGGCAAGTACATTTTGTGTTAGTTTATAATTATTTAATAATTGTTTTATTGCAAGTTTAAATCACGATGCAACATGGAACTCTCTGAGAGCACTGACTGATTGACTGTTGGGTACTGGGGGAGTAGTGTAATGAGTATGACCACATCCAAAATAGTATAATGACTGTATTAGCTTACCCCTCATACACACGGGAATAAGTCATATCGTATCAATAGGATACAACTGTACAACCCAAGCCGGTCATATTCATTGCCTATTCATATCACAATGTTTTAACTGCTGGAGAACTGTTTATTTTCAAATTGTTTAAAAGTGCATGATTCTATTATTATGTTAATTGTTAGATTATCATGAATTGTACTTTGCTCCCTCCTGACTGGAGATAACATTTTTAGGGGATTTTGAGGATGCTGAGCTGTTATACAACAGTAATTATGACCCGGTTCTGTACCCTGTGGTGTTGCCAGAGTCCCCTTTGGAGGACGCAAGACCTGAGGCCGATGAGCCGAACGCTTAGCTAGATTTTTGTTTCCAGATTGGTTGTTTTAGAATTTTGTTAATTTGAATTCAGTATTTTATTTCAGTCTTTCTAATTCCAGTTGTACTTTTCAAATGTTGAATAAAATTTTAAATTCTCGAATATTGAGTTGTGACAAATATTTAGATATTGTTGTGATTACTTGCAATAGTGGATACAGCTTACTGCCGCCGTCTCAAAACGGTGCAGGCTGGGCATGATCCGGTTCGACCCAATTATTTGGGATCGGGTCGTGACATGTTTTTAGTGGTGGTCCATGCAGGTCCAGAACTACAACTTAGGAAAATATACCTAGAAACAATTAGAACACTAGAACATTGATTTGTCACAACATAGGTCCGAATTATATATAAATAAATATTTGTTTGATTATAGACTGGTAGGATACCTTGCTTATGTTTGCATCCTAAACCTTCCAAAATATACCAAGAAAAGACCACCCCTGCTGGCGATGAGGTGTCATCACCCGAACACACCCATCTCCCCCAGCACGTCCAGACCCCTCACCGTTGCAGCTGACCGACCGTCCCCAACAATCTCCAGCACTCCGTGGCGTTTACGCCACTACATCTCAAGCGGCGAACCCTACACTTCCCCGGACTGAGCCGCAGTCCCTGCGGTAGTGCCCGCACCAGCTGCCCCACTAGTGCCCGTGGATCCCACCGATCTAGTGGGCATGCTACGAGAGTGCTTGAAGCACAGAGAGCCCAAGCAGAAGCTCATCGTGAACAGACTGCAGCCCAAGCTGAAGCCCATCGCGAGCAGACCGCGATCAAGAGAGAATGCATGGAGAACGCCCACAATGTGGCTATGGCTGCCCTCGAGAGAGGAGCAACAACTTCATTGGAGCCACGACCTGCCAAGGTCGGAGATATAGAGAGTTTCAAAACCAGGGCCTCCTCACCCTATCATAGCGGAATTCATGGACGTCTTTCCAGATAGTCTTCCAGGATTGCCGCAGATCGAGGTGTGGAATTCACCATCGATCTAGTACCCGGCTCTTTCCATATTTCTCGGGGATGCTACAGAGTCAACCCCAAGGAGGCAAAGGAGATGAAGGACCAGATTGACAAACTGAAAGCACAAGGATTTATCAGAGACAGAGCTTCACCCTGGGGAGCACCAGTTTTGTTCGTGCCCAAGAATGATGGAACCGTACGGATGTGCATTGATTACCGGGCGTCGAACAACATCACCATCAAGAACAAGTACCCTCTGCCCCGGATCGACGACCTGTTTGATCAACTGAGTGGAGCCAAGGTATTTTCGAAGATAGATCTCAGATCAAGCTACCACCAAATTAAGGTCAGCAAGGAGGATATTTCCCAGACGGCGTTCAACACCAAGTGTGGGCAATTTGAATTCTTGGTCATGCCGTTTGGACTGACGAATGGTCATGCAGTATTCATGAACCTTATGAACAAGGTCTTCTATGAATACCTGATCAGTTTGTTATTGTCTTCATCGATGACATACTGATCTACTCGAAGACTGAGTAAGAGCATGAAGAGCACCTAAGAAAAGTGCTGAGCACCTTGAGGAAGGAGAAGCTCTATGGTAAGCTATCTAAATGCGAATTCTTTTTAGAAAAAGTAGAATTTCTGGGCCATGTTGTCACAGAAAAAGGAATTTGGTGGATCCAAAGAAGATAGCTGCTATTGAGAAGTGGACTGCACCAAGCTCGATTGCAGAAATCAGAAGCTTTTTGGTTTAGCTGGCTACTACAGGAAGTTTGTAAAGGATTTCTCCAAGATTGCTGAACCAATGACGAAGCTTACCAGGAAGAACGAAGAATTTATTTGGTCTGAAGCTTGCCAGTCAGCTTTTGAGGAACTGAAGAAGAGGCTTACAACTGTGCCGATACTTGCGCTACCCGCAGGTACCGCGGTTTCTCAATTTATAGTGATGCTTCCGGTAAGGGATTGGGCTGCATTCTTCAACAACATGGAAAGTAATTGCTTACGCATCTAGGCAATTACGGACCCATGAGAAGAACTATCCCACACATGATTTGGAGCTTGCAGCGGGGATATTTGCATTGAAGCAATGGAAGCACTACCTTTATGGAGAGAGGGAGTGGAAATATTTACAGACTACAAAAGTCTGAAATATATTTTCACCCAGAAGGAGCTGAACATGCGACAGAGACGATGGCTGGAGCTGATGAAGGATTTCGACATCAACATGCAGTACCATCCGGGTAAGGCTAATGTTGTTGCAGATGCACTTAGTCGATACCTGATGGCAATGTTCTTACCAAGGAGCGTCATTTGCTGGAGGACATGGAAAAGCTTGGACTGGAAATTATACTGCCTGAAGAAGAAATGAAGAAACTGGAAGAGAAGCCATTGTACCAGGAGCTGATTCATCATTGATGCAGTTGCAAGTGCGTTCAAGTCTGATGGACAGAGTCAAGGAGGCACAATTCCAAGACGAGACGCTTTGCAAACTCAGAGATCAAGTGCTGGCAGGAACACTTGAAGGATTCTCAATCGCCAGTGACGGAGTACTGAAGAATGGTACGAGGCTTTGCGTACCAACTGGCGAACTGAGGAACGAGCTGATGCAAGAAGCGCACCAGTCGCAGTATTCCATACATCCTGGAGCCAAAAAAATGTACCGGGATATGCGTACTATAGTGTGGTGGTACGGAATGAAGAATGATGTATCCAGGTATGTGGCTAGATGTTTAATTTGTCAACAAGTGAAACCTAGCAGATAGAGACCAGCAGGACTATTGCAGTCGCTTGACATCCCGGAGTGAAAAGGAGCACATAACGATGGATTTCGTGTCGGGACTGCCTCGATCTCAAGGAGGGAAGGATGTCATTTGGGTTATCATGGACCGACTGACGAAGTTAGATCACTTTATCCCCTTCAAGGTTGGTCTATCCACCGAGAAGTTGGCAGCACTGTACATGCGGTATATCTACCGATTCATGGAGTTTCGGTAAGTATTGTGTCTGACAGAGATACTAGATTTACCTCTCACTTTTGGAAGAGCTTGCATACAGTTTGGGAACACAACTGAACTTCAGCACCGCCTACCATCCCCAAACTGACGGACAATCGGGGAGAACAATCTAGACGCTAGAAGACATGCTGCGATCCTGCGTCTTGGAATATGGAGAGTCTTGGGAAGACCATTTGCACTTTGTAGAATTCTCCTACAACAACAGCTACCAAGCTAGCATCGGTATGACACCGTTGAGGCACTCTATGGACGTCGTTGCCGCACTCCACTTGCTTGGGATGACGTCGGAGAACGAGTATTGCTTGGACCTGAGATGGTGACCGATGCGGAGAAGGTAAGAATGATCAAAGACAAGCTCAGGATTGACCAGGACAGACAGAAGCATTGGGCCGATAGCAACCGACGGCCTTTGGAGTTTGAAGAAGGTGACAGTGCGTTTGTGAAGATCTCTCCTACCAGAGGAACCATACGTTTCGGCAGAGTAGGAAAGCTAAGTCCCAGGTATATTGGTCCTTTTGAAGTACTTAACAGGATTGGAGAAGTGGCTTAATGCGGAGCAGTATCCGTATCTGTTTGAGGCTTGAGGTAACCCCTAACCTTGTCTTTAATTTCGAGGACAAAATTTTCTAAGGTGGGAAGATTGTGAAACCGGTTTTAGGATTTATTATTTTATTATTATTAAATATAATATTATTGCTATTATTATTTTATTGAGTTCGAAATTATTTTCAAATAATAATTGGTTTTTGGTTGCTGACCTGACTCGAGCCTGGACCAGTTCGAACCCGAATCCAATCCCGATTCGAACCCACCCTTTTTTTCTTTTAAAATCTGATTATTATTTGTTTTAAAAAAAGCATAAACCCCTTGGCCTGGTCTCCCCACGACCAGGCCATACACTCACGCACCCCTATTCTTCAGTACCATACCTCTCCCTACTTTCCCTCCCCCTCACATATTCCCAAGCACACTCCCCACTCCCCTTAAGAACACCCATACACCACCACCTTTCCCATTATTCCCACAGTTCACTTCCCCCACTTCCCCTTCCTCACAAACTTTCACTTCTCTCCCTCTCCCTAAGCAAGCCCGTGCCTGACGCCGACACCCGAGCCCTTCCCGCTCGGCCCCTTTCCGGCGCCCGAGCCCGCGCCTCGCCCTCCTCTGTCGGACCCGCGCCCACAGCGCGTCCGCCGGCCGCGACCTCCCCGAGCGCCGCCCGCGGCTCCGCCCAACTCCGGCGATCCGCCCATGGCCGACCCCTCCAGCCGGCGCACCCCTCCCGAGGCCGATCCCGACGCCGGCGCCACCGACGCCGGCGCCATCGGCGCCCGCCTTTCCCGGGCCGCCCGACCCTTGCGCGCGTGACCGGCCCGTCCAGCTGTTGTCCACAGTTTTCCTGTCTCCGGCGAGCTTCCGTGCGCGATCCGTTGTCCGATCCCGAGCTTCGGTTACGTTTACGCAGCCGTACCCCGGCGAGGTGTGTCCCGAGTCCGAGGCAACCCTTCGGATTCTGTCGATTTGGATAATTTCTGGATAATCAATATAGTTCGTCCCTCCCAACGTGTCTATGATGATAAATTGGTCCCTGAACTCTCTACGGGAATTCGGAATTTTGCTACGTTATGGTTTCCGGGAATTTCGGAACCATTCTTGGCTTATGTTTTGTGTTTTTTTCTATGTTCTGATCATTTCGGGTTTTTCCGAGAACTATTCGGAATTATTCTGATGGTTTGGATAATTATTTGCTGGTGTCGGAATTTAGAGAAACTTTCGGAAAAGTTTCTGTTGCGGTTTGAATTTGGATTTCCCGAATTAATTTGGTAGTATTGGTTGTGAGATTTATTGGTTTCTTTTATATATATATATAATATATAATATATATATATATTATAATATATATATTATATTAAAATTGCAAATAAACCGAAAAAACGAAAAATTGAATAACCGAAAATCGAATCGATTTAATTCGGTTCGGTTATGGGCCAATTCAATTTCGGTTTTACTTATTCAATTTTTGATCCAATTCGATTTTTGGTTATTCGATTTAGTTTGAATCGAATTAACCGAATGCTCGTCTTAGAAACCGGTTGCCCTTCTTTAAGTTGTGTTATTTTCTTCTTCTCATAGGGCTTGTTTGGTAAAATGGATTTGCATTTGGATTTGGATTTGGAAATTCAAGATTCAAATCCAAATCTAACTCCAACTCCAACTCCAACTCCAACTCCAACCAAACATAGAATTTGGTAAATTATATTTAGCTATTCTAATTATAATTATAATTAATAAACTAATGTTTATTATAATTAATTAATTATTAATTAATTATTAACTAAAATATAATGATGATGAATAAATTATTAATTAAGATGTAATGATGATTATAGTGACGATTACTAAATTGTTAATTAGCTACTATAATTATAAATAGTTATGATTAATAATTAAATTATTATTATAATTAATAAAATAATAAATAAATAAATTGTTAATTAGCTATTATAATTATAATTATGTTATGATTAAAATTAAATTATATTATAATTATGATAATAGTATGATTAATAAATTATTAATTAAGATATAATGATGATTACAATGACGATTAACAAATTATTAAATAAAATTTTAATAATATATTAATTATTAAATTATTAAAAAGTAAATTATTAGTTTCAACAATAATTTATGATAACAAACTATTAGTTATTTTTATTAAAATAATAACTAATTTTTTATAAATTTTTAAAAATATAATATAATAATGACTAATTTTTAATTAACTATAAATTAAATATTTGAAAAATAGTAATTATAAATTAATATAATGATTATTAATAAATTATTAATTAAACTATTATAATATATTAAATATTAAATTATAAATTATTAACTATGATTATAATTGTGATTATAACATTATTAATTAATATTATAATAAACTAATAATTAACGAATTACTAATTAATATTATAATAAGACTATTAAATTATTAATTATGATTATAATTGTATATTAATTAATTAATTAAGATTAGAGTTATAATTAAAAATTTATTGAATTATGATTAACAAATTTATTAATTATTAATTAAAATTTTATAAATTATTAAATAATAAAATTATTAATTAGTAAATTATTAACTTAGATTATTTATGAAATAACTAGTTAATTTTTTATTAAAAACAATAACTAATTTTTATTTATAAAAAAAATTATTAACTTAGATTAGATTTGGTCATACTTTTCATATCCAAATCCATCTCCAACCAAATATAAAATTTTATGGATTTAACTCTAAATCTATAAAATTTTAAAATTTAACTCCAATACGATTGAATCGGCATGTATATCCATCGTGTACATGTAATTAAATATGCTCAAGTTACAAATAATTCAGAAAACGATGGTTGGCATCAATGCAGTTTGCTCGTCTGATTCCCCACACAAATAACCTGATCCACTTCTGGAGCAGATCATGCACATCATACCGAAGTGATGCTTGTTTGCTTATGAGAGTGAACGACTTGACGTGCGATTTTATATGTGTGGCTAGAAATCCTTCAGACCCCAGCGAGAAGTTGATAGAAGCAGCGAGAGCCTCTGGTAATTTCCGAGTAGATGTAGCTGTTGGCCACATGGTCGTGTCGATCTTCTGTACACAGCTGGTTGGCCTCCAAACAAGAACATCATGCACACACTTGGCTGGTGTGAACGAACTGTAGGAGGAAGTTCGTTGCCACAAATTGATTGTGTAGTTAAGGCTTCTGATTAGATGGAAAACAATACAACGTTTTTGTCAGGAGAATTTATTTCAAAAAAAAAAAAGTATGCGCTGGACCTGAGAGAGAGAGACTCGGACCTAGAAATCAACACTACTAGAGCATCCCCAATAGATACATTTCAAACATATATTCTAAATTATTAAAAACTATATAAATTATTATTTCTAGTGTATTTCTTCGACATTTACACACAATAGTACACTTTAAATTAACATCATTCATCTTTCTTTCTTTTTTTTTTAATTTGGTGGGTCCAACAATTAATATAGCAAGTTAGGACACCACCAAATTTGGAGTATATTTTAACTTTCTAACAATTTTAAGTATGAACAAGTGTCCACTGCAGTCTTTAAGTGCTACAAATATTTAACAAAAGTCAAAACGTAGTATTTGAAATCTCTCTCACTGTGTGGATGCTCTAAACATTCAATCAATCAATGTGAGATGCATTTTCCTGTGTCTAAATGCTTAGGGTCTATCATGTGTCTTGTATTGCTACTGGAGAATTAATGATCTTGGTCAGGACGAAGCTACAGATAAACAATAGGATCATGCTATCTTCTCATCGATTTTCTTTTCATTTTGAATGTATTTTTTAAAAAAGACTTAATTGTAACTTGATACCTTCAACTATTTTGGTTGTTCAAGTTCATACCCTAAACTTTTTTACTCAACAACTTAATACCATCAACTATTTTACAATTTCAACTTCATATCCTATAATTTAAAAAATTCGAAAATATCATTGTCCTTCCTCCCCACCACTCCCCTCCGGCCAGTACCACCCCTCCCGTCCCGGTGCCCCAGACCCCCCCTCCCCCCCCTCCCGCACTATCGCGCCCCAGGAGGAGGAGGCGAGAGGGAGGGAGCACGGGGCAGGGGGGGGGGGGAGGAGGGGGGGGGGGGGGGGGGGCTGTGCGGGAGGGGGAGGGGCGGGGGCGGGGACGGGTGGCCGGTTAGGAGAGCTGGACGGAGGGAAGGGAAATTGAAAAGTGGGAGGAAGTTAGGTAGTTTTAATTTTGTGCAAAAATATTACCAAAATTTTTCTTTTAAGATATCAAATTAAAAAAAAAATTAGGCTAGAAAGTTGAAAAATAAAAATAGTTTATATCAAATTACAATTAAGTCTTAGAAAAAATATTCTTGAGGTCTGTTCCCACGTTCTTAGAAGAAGAAGAGGGGCTGGTTATCTCTGATGATGACCGGAAGAGAGATTATATGTCCAAAGAGATATTGACATGTCTACATTCAACTCCAATTGAATTGGATTAGGCATGATATGCATGAAAAGCTGTTTCGAACTTGACTTTTCCAAAAAAGGGTACCCCCAAAAAAAAAAAAACAATTGGTATTTCCATGCATATTCTACACGCTGAGCAAAATTTCCAACCTTCTCTAGAAGTGCGAAGAGTGGACTGGATAGATGTTGTAGTTTGGAGAAGAATCTATGTTCAGTAGCTTTTGTGACTTACAGTGCGTACACACATCACTGTCGGTGCTTCAGACTGGCCTGTGGATATATAGAGCTCGAGTCGGACGCGGACCCGTAGAATATTCCACGGATTTGTGCCAGCCATCAGCAAATTATGGCCACTCAATTTTTAACACGAGAGCGAAATTCCAGGTCAGAAAACGCAGAGCCACGAGAACCACACCGCATGGCGCGCCCAGCGTGCCGCTTCTCGGGTCGGATCCCATAGATTTAGATCCATTTGATTATCGGGTTGGGTTTGTTTCCTAGTTGACTATCCGTTTTCATAATGGATAGTTTCTTTTTCTTCTTTCTTTTTCCGTACATATTTCATTTAGGCATCCGACCCGATAATATATATATATATATAATATATAATATATAATATATTTTTTTTTTTTAATATATATATATATATATATATATATATATAGATATATATATATATATTATATATATATATTATATATATTTGAAACAAGGTAAATAATTTTTGGAATCGCTCCCACTGGGATTCGAACTCCTGACCACTCGGGCCACATGCCTCACCACTACCACTAGGCTAGAGGGTCATTGGTTATATATATATATATTATATATATATATATATATTATATATATATTATATATATATATATATATATTAAGAGAACCTCTCCCGCTTTATTCATAAAAGGCGCAAAATGCCGAAGCCTTTAAGTAAGAGCCAAATCAAAGAAGGGAGAGAGGAAAGTAAAAAAGCACAAGGAGAAAGCGGCCGGTATATATATATTGTTTCCTAGTTGATATTAGGATTTGGATCTCCAAAAATATCAAATGTTAGTGTATGGATCTTAAAATCACTGTTCAGTCAGTGATTTTAAGACCCAAACACTAACGCCAGACATGTTCGAGGTCCAAATTCTAATTTTAACTATTATAGGACTGTTATTAAATATCCCTTTTTTTGAAAAATATTTTCTTAAGAATACACTGAATAATTCCATGAATGCCCACTGGGAGTCGAATACTCGTCCATTCAAGCCGCATGTGTGAATGCTCCCACTAGGATTCGAACAATCATCCAACCAGGCAACATGTGTGTGTGTGTGTATTATATATATACATACATATATTGGAACCATGTAATTTTATTAAAGAGAAAAATTAGTATACATCTATCTGGGATTTTCCCCTACTAAGCCCATTCCCTTTACATCATACTCAACATCATGAATGATGCCTACGAGCACCGTTTTATTGTCGTGAAACACCATGTTGTTTCGCTCTCTCTATATGTGCCATACTGCAGAAGCGAGACTTGTGCAACCTCCCGAAACCATGTTGGACCTCTCCCCCCGTCGTTCCCTCTATAATCTTGTATCCGCTGCATTGCATCCTCGACATCTTCTGTAGTTGTAGTCGACAATCCCATCCTTGAAAGTTGCGAGTACCAAACTCCCTTGGATACGCGACATTTGAAGAATAAATGCTCTATTGATTCCCCCTCTTGCTGACATAGGGGGCAAGAGAGGTCATCTATCGGCACGCCAAATCTCTGAAGCCGATCCTTGGTTAGAAGTCGTTTGCGGACATGTTTATCCATACTCAGTTGCATCTTGCGCGAGATCACCGCCATCCAGACTATGTTAGCGTCGTCATCCTCCATCACAGCTCTCTGACCTTTGTTAGCTATATGGGCGATGTCAAATCCCGCCTCCAGGGTGTCCGTCCACACCCATATGTCCCGCTCGATGAAGGAGTCTACCGTGCATTGTATGATGTCCGCAGCAAATAGGCACGCCCGCTGGTGGAGTTCTGGCCGCCACAGTCCATCCTGCAAAATGCAGCTCACCCGCTCCCCCCACATGGCCTCGTGATCCAGACGTGGTCCGAGTAATTGCATTAGGTTCTTTTGCCCGATCCATGGATCCAACCACAAGTCGGTGCTTCTGCCATCAGCGAATAAGCAGATAATATGGTGTTTGATATCTCCTCTGGCGCAAGATGTGTTTGAACGTGACCGATTCATTGTTGGTCTGTCGATACTCCCAAAAATTTATGTCCCCTTAAGTATCTGTTGCTCATCCACTCTGCCCATAATGAATCATCGTGTATAAGCTTACATGTTATTTTGATTCTCACCACTCTTTGTATAAGTGCCAGTGGTCATAATTCGATACCCCTTTCTTCTTTCGATCGACATAGAGTATCCCATGATATTGCATGCATGCCCCCACGCCATATGAGGTCTGCACATTGTTTCTCAATCTGGTGTATCGTGGTCGTTGGAAGTTGAATGGCTTGCAACCAAAAATTTATGATGGACAGTATGACTGATCTCACAGGCTCGATTCTACCGCCAAATGATAGGCATTGTGCTTGCCAGCCCTCAATGTGTTCTAGATGTATTCCACAAGCGTTTTACAGCCTTCGTTACGGGCATAGTTAACCGTCAGAGGAATTTCCAAGTTTTATTGGCAGTTCATCTCGTCCAATACCTAACTCTAGAGCCCGCTCTTCCTTATTCGGGCAGAGACTGTTGAAGTAGACTCTGCTTTTGTCTCTGTTCAAATGCAGCCCTATAAGGTTACAAAATATCCATTATTTCAGACATTGCTCGTAAACCTTGTATTGAAGGTATCAGGAATACCATTAGATCATCAACGTATAGCAGGTGGCTAACATGTGGTTGGACCTATTTGTAGAGGCGTTGGATTTGTTGCCATGTGACAGCTGTATCGAGTAGGCACGAAAAATACTCCATAATCAATGTAAACAAGTATGGGAAAAGGGGGTCCCCTGATGAAGCCCCATGTTGCTTGAGAAGAACCCATGTGGCTGTCCCTCTATAAGGACAGAAATAAAGTCATCGTGATGCACTCACGTGTCACGCCCTAATCCCGTAGAATCAATAATCCTCTGGCCATGATGCCGTGCGAACCAGCGTATAGCAGGTGGCTAACATGTGGTTGGACCTATTTGTAAAGGGGTTGGATCTATTTCCATGTGACAGCTGTATCGAGTAGGCACGAAAATACTCCATAATCAATGTAAATAAGTATGGGGAAAGGGGGTCCCCTGACGGAGCCCCTGCTGCTTGAGAAGAACCCATGTGGTTATCCCTCTATGAGGACAAAAAATGAAGTCGTTGTGATAAACTCACGTGTCACGCCCCAATCCCGTAGAATCAATAGTCGTCCTCTGGGCGTGATACTGTGCGAACCTAAGTTGTGATCGCATAAGGCATAGTCATAAGGTTATCTGAAACACAACAACAAGAGAGTATGCAGAATAAATTGAACACATATAGAAGAAACTTGAGCTTTATTGATAATGAACATCATATTACAGACTCGATACAAAGGTGTCGCGCGGGCTACAAATTGACTCCATTATAAAATGAACGTCGATGAGATAATCGTTCCATACATCACACCCCCTTTATACAACCAAAGTATGCAGACACCTTGGATAGGGGAGAGTTGAGACATCTTAGTTTGGACAGTTGCGGAGTCTTCAAAAGAGATTGGGGCTTCGCGCACTCGGACGAAGCTTCAAAACACACGAGCGTTTTCTTCAATCATGCAGCATGCTCCTCCTGATTTATAGCACCTATGGAGAGTGAGGATCAGTACAATCAACATGTACTGGCGAGCTGCTAATTATTTTCTATGCTCTTATTTAGTTCAACAATTTTGATAAAACATGCAACTTATTTTAGTGATTTTCTAGCCATCCTAGTCAGTTTCATGCAAGCTGTTTGACGAAACATAAACAAGGAAATATTATGCTAGAACTTACCCACAGTAGAGCGTGCCATGCAACATAAAGCTTACCATGTTCTTCCCTGTCATATTGCATAACATAAGTTTAACTAGTGCATATTTGTGGAGGTCATTGGCATGAAAGCCATTGTGGACATAGCTTGATTTAGACGGTGTTCAACGCGGGTAGCGAGCCCCGTTGAAGGAGCACCAAATATCCGTGTACAATCCAGCATAGCTATCGTGTTTCTTCTTAGGCCGGATCGGTCCCGTGGTCCCGATATACTGTCCGAAGAAACAATTGCCCTTGTATACAAGTTGTCCATGACCATGCTAAGTTAACACTTATTCAAGGCACATTTTATGGTATCGTTGCGATAATTATATAATCATGAAATAAATCTCTCTTTTCAAGAACCTTATCTTTTCTTTTTTTGATGTAAAACTTATATTTTTAGAGTAATTCACTCTAAATTGATACAGTTATCCCAAGTTCTTGATTTGAATCAGAGGGTCGAGGTAAAGGAGGTCAGTGTCACGTCCCGCTCCCAAAATACGGTGAGCCGAGTACGTAATACCATCCCCCGGCTATGCGACATATGAATACTCCAGTACCCATATTCGCGATTGTCGCCCGTAAGGTTCTAGGATAGGTTGATCACAAGTCACATGAATAATAAATAGCAGTTTGATTAAAGGATATTCTAAACTATAAATAGAAAATTTTGTTATTCTACTCAATTACAAACATTAACCCAATATATACAATACATAACCAACTATAAAATACTACTAACTGATGCCCAAATGTCGACCTCCTCTTTATCGCATTCATTAAGCTCCTCTTCAGTGTATATTTGGCATTTCCTCCTGACCTTCATCAAAAACCTAGTGAACAAAACTAGGTCGTCAATACGACGAGCAAGTCCTCAGTCAAGGAACGGGATAAGTAAAAAATAAGTTGATATAAATTTATTGAGATAAATTTGGAATGAAGAAACATTAAGGATAAGTTTTGCTAAATTGAAATCTACTTAAGGTAAAATTTATCTTTCTGAACATTCTAAGAGTACGGTTGTAATACATGAATAAGAAGAGCCTCTAACAAGTCCTAAATGCAAAATGCAACATTTAGAGAAATACTTCTGGATAACACAACTTCTATTATCTCAACAATAATCCATTTATCCGGGATCAGGTTTATACTTAATGGGCGGTGCTTAGATTTATCCATCCCATTAGTATCAGGATCACATATTGATGTGATATAATCGAAAAAATACATGAGTGGTTTTTCGAGTTATCAGAATCAAGTATTATAATAATTGTCGTATGACTTGAAATTTTTTAAGAATATCGGAGCAGGCTACATTGGATATTACAGGGCCGAATTCGGAGATTCGAAATCCAATGGAAAACAGAAAACATGAAAGTGAGCTAAGCCTCACCTCGGACATCGTATGGCCGTACAGATGCCGATAACAGGAACTGATCAGTTTTGTAAAATATAATTATTGTAAAAAATTCGAAGGTGTGATCCAAGTTTTTCCTTCCAGCCCAAATGAAATACTAATCTACAACTAAATCTAGGTTTTGTCTTTCCAAAAATCTATAAATCTCTTAGAATTTCCAAAAATTTCGGCAGAGTCTCCTTTGTATTTATGACTCCGAAAAATTCACAAGAGGTATAACATATGGAAATAAAATTTGGGTTCGTCGATCCCTTCGGTGGAACAACTCTACACCAGTCACATGCAGTTAATATAGTAGATAAGAATTATAAAAAACACAAAACTAAGTTGTCCAGAATCCCAATCATATATCCTCTACTTGCAAATAACATAACTCATATCATATAAATCTGAATACCATCATATTATATATCGTTGGAAAGCTTATCAAATTTTCTACGAAACACGTGTTTACACATTTTGGATTTGATAAAGTTTAATAGGTCAAAATTAGGATACAATGCTGCCGTGTCCTTAAATTACAGAAATTGTTTCTAGGTTTCGATGATGATATTGTACGGTTAATAATTCCTAATATAAACATCTAGATACTATCATATTATAACCGCTGAAAAGCTTATCGAATCCTCTTCGATTTTTGTTCATACATATTCTCATTTTGACAAGGTTTAATAGGTCAAATCTGTCGTACAAAATTATGTGTACACCGAATTCCTGATTCAATTCCAGAATTGTACACCTATGTTGTATGACCCATAACTTCTACCATATAAACTCAAACTCTATCGTATCATATATTGTCGGAAACTTATCGAGTCATCTTTGATTTTCGTTCATACATATTTCTATTTTAACGACGTCTGCTGGATCAAAACTGATCCGAAAAATACAGTAAAATAAATTCCAGAATATGGTTCCAGAATTTTTCATCCATGTTGCACGGCCTATAGCTCTTAGTACATAAATCATAATATCATTATATTATATGTCTTTAGAAATGGCGTCTAATTTCCTAGTTAACTCGTTTAGACATATTTTATTTTAGTAAATTTTATTAGGTCAAATAGTCTCACAATAAAACTGTGCAGAATTTTTTTTCCAGATTTACATTACTTGAGTGTAATACTTGTACTATAGCTTCTACAACTCCATTAGAAATTATATGTAATTAATATAGGTAGGGGAGGACTTATCTTGGGAAAATCATTTGGGTTTGGAATTGGAAATTAGGGCTTGCTCATTCTCCAATTTCTTCTTCTTTATTCATCTTCCTTCTTTTTTTTTTTTTTGAAAGGGGGGGGTTTGGGTTTTGGTGATGTTGAAGGGAATAGGGAGAGGAAAAGAAATAAAGGAGGAAGGAGAAGAAAGAGGGTGAGGTGGCTCATTAAGAGAGCCCCTCTTCATGCATCCAACCCATGTGGCATTATTAAGTGCCACATGTCTTAGAAGATGCCACCTAAACATATATGAATGCCATCTGCTCTCTCATATTGACACCTAACCCAATGAGTTAGAAAGTCTAAAAAAATACAATTGCAAATTTAATACATGGACTTTTATAAAAAAATCATCTAATTAAATTATTAAATCCTTTTTATATAAAAAATATTAAATAATTAGAGAAAAATTTTAAGGAACGTACAATTAATTAAATAAATAGTATAATTGGATATGGCTATGACAGTCAGCCACTCACCTGAGTCTTTGCTTCAGGCGAGGAACTGGTTGGCTGCGCTTAGATGTCGCATATGCGATCACCTGCAATCGCATAAATAACTGATTAGAAAAATGTGTTATTCAAGAAATTCGATACGAATGTGAAGTTCGAAACGCAAGCCATGAAAACCATCGAAAAATTCATGAAAACGCATTCACAAAAACCAAAGCCAAAGCAACTGCGACATGAAAAGCAGAGCAACGAAAGGTCTCTCCCGACTCAGCCGCAAAGCCAATCCTCGAGACGCAACCCGCTGAATATGGGACTTGATTCTGAAGAAGCCTTTCCATAACGAGAAAAGGAACTTAATTCAATCGTTCCTGTTCGATCGATTCGATTGATTATAACCAATCGGTTCCGACTGAATCGATAGCATACAATATTCCTTTTTTGTGCACTCCGTAGACAGAGAATTAGACACGATGTAGGGACGGGGTACTACATCACGTACTCTATCCACCCAAATATCTCAGATCCATTACGGACGTCATAGCACATACGAACCTTTGTTGACAATGTCGTATGCTTTGCGAAGATCAAGTTTAATACATGTCACACCCCAGAACCAAAATACTGGAGAGGGGGAACAGACACAGCCAGCTACGTATTGAAGTGAATCTTACCTCGCAATACGGTCACGGCTGTCTAGATGCATGAATGTTTAACTACAAGCCATTCTCTTAAGGTCAAGAACAAGCCTAGTGTCTCAATCTCAAGCAAGCAAGTAAATATAACAAGATGGTAGATCATCAGACATACAAGTACGGCATCCCATATATTACATATTCAGATAATCATGAAGCTAGTCATAAAATACGAAGACTGACAAGAGTTTTAGTCATACATGATCAACCCTAGGATTTGTCAATCATGTTACAGTCCATAGGTAGACAGAAAATATAAGCTTTCAACACGAGCTAACACTCGCTCGGCAGCTAAATGCCTCAAAAGAATAATTTACAATAGAGTGGGAAACCCACTCATTGCCAGGGTTGCGTCTAGTGTTCACCATCTGGCTGGAAGGCTGGAAGATCCTCGAGAGCTACTCCGAAATCTAGCCATACAAAACCAGCTCAGTCAGACCCCAGAAAGAGCAAGTCCCACAAGGAAGGCTTCACTTAAGAACTAAAACCAGCATGTTAGATCACAAGGCATAAAAATAAAAGAAAACTGGAGTTAGGAGAGTAGGGTGATAAACAATGAGTAACTAAAGAACTATTTCGGTAAGTTACAACCCTTAACAGAACTAGGGTTATCACAGGCCTGAACAGAACTTAGTTTCTGACCAATTATCGACAAGGTAAAGTAAACAGTAATGTGCTGAAGTAACCATGAGCTGGCCTTGTCTAGATAAGATTAGACTAGACTCCATTCATCAATCACGGCTAAGCAATGAGTACGGCTTGATACTTTAACTAACTAGGGTTATCACATGTCTAATTACTACAAGATGCAATGAGATGTTCCATCAGTCACAAACCCTGCAGACTTAATCCAGGTTATCCTTCCACGGGTTGAGAGAGTTGTATTAGGTGACTTGGGGGTGCAACACATGACAGTGTGCTGGAAATGTGCCCTACTCGTCGGCAGGCTACAAGTCCACTTGAAGTTCCCAGACAACGGGATTGCCTGTGGCTGTAAAATCTCACCATGAACTACTTGATCAATCTAGTTGTTAACCTAGTTAGATTCAGTACGAATCCCTGACCGTGGTAACCAGGAATCCATGTCCTAGACATGATGCAAGATGAGACATGTAGCTTATACAAGCACAATCACCCACGGTATCAAGACAAGAGTTACTTAGCAAGTCAAGATAGCTGTCACAACAGTATATCAAGATTATCATGTTAGGTTACTTATCAAGATTACTTGTCAAGAGTGCACCTCGGCGGGCCACTATCAAGATTATCATGTCATGTGCTTGTCAAGAGTGTACCACGATAGGTCACTATCAAGATTTTGATGGAACTGGAGATTCCCAGGACCCTTCCTTTGGTGTGCGTATTGATCGATAGAAAGTTAAACAAATCTAATACGTGTTCTAACCCTTCATAGGCGGAAACTAGGGTTCACAAATTATGCATGCGGCAGAAAGGAGACAAGTAATTCCTGGCAACCTCGAGCGGACGACCCCAAGATCTTCTGCGCGTATTTCTTCTCGAGTTGGACGTCGTGTGGGCGACAATCTCCAACCTTTTTTCTTTAGCAGCCCTCTTTTCTCTCCTTACGTGAATCACGAATTTAGAGAAAGTTT